>NKZA01000015.1:0-212016 GCA_002374405.1 Metschnikowia cubensis
TGCCATCATCCGAGTCAGCAATATCTTGTTCACAAACGGATAAGTTTCGATTCGAGTTCAATCCAGACAGTCCGTCGTCTGGAGTTATTACAGACAGTCCATCGTCTGGTTCAAGAGGAGAGACATCGGGAATCCCCCTTATTTCACTTCGAGTAGTCCAACGCTGGAACCTCCTACTATTGGTGCCGGATTGTCCAACCGATCCCCCAATGAGGCCAGTGACTAACTCACGTTGGTCTGAAGATTGAGGGGCACTAGGCTGTACCAAACTATCCCCCTTATCGCAATCTTCCTCACAATTTCTAGGCACCAACGCTTCGCGTAGAGATTCCTCGAATTGAATCTCTTGTGAATTTTGACAGTTTGATAACGGAGGTCCCCTCTCCGGATACTGTAGTTTTAAAAATACTGTAGTTTTAAAAATACTGTAGTTTTAAAAATACTGCAATTGGTTTGAAAGACTGTGAAGGTTGCGAAACATTGTCTCACTGGTTTGAATAGTTTGAAAAACACTGTATATGCCTTTGACTAATAATGATGGACCCGGCGTTGGATGTATTTTTATATAGCTGTTAGATCCTCCATAGGACACTATAGAGTCTTTGTGAAGCCTACGGTATCCGATCTCTAAAACGGCAAACACTGTATCACGGTGTTCGGTCGTCTTGGCCTTTGAATGTCCTTTTGACAAGTCTCACCAAGTTCCAGTGACATTTCGATACACCTTCTCTTAAGGGTACATACACCACTACGGCTTCTCTCAAGGTTCCATACACCACTACGGCTTCTCTCAAGGTTCCATACACCTTACGGTTTCTGTCAAAATTAAATACCACTCCTCTCTTGAGAACGAATACAAGTTTGGATAACATACGTTATAAAGAACATCACCAAAGATGTATTTATTACACCTCCCAATGTGTCTTTCGAGCCTACGAATGCCAGTGACTCATCCAAGGCATCATGACCCGTGGCTTGTCTCATCGATTTACCTGGTGACATGGTGTCTTTACTCTGTGATATTCTGACCAGCTATATAATTACTTAGTGCATATGATGTTCGTTGGATACGGTGAGCCTGGGTTCGCTGCATACAGTGAGGCTGGATTCAGTGAAAAAGAATTTGATGATTCCTTCTGGAGGTCTTTGACTGATGTACCCACAATTTTATGGCATACGGCCGGTTCAGATTTTTTCTTCCACTTCACGTATTTTGGAGTGAGCCTCCAACCTCACCAAAATGTGCGAACTCCTCTACCACACCCATTCTCAGAGTGTCTCCACAAAACATCAACAAAAAAGTAATCTCGTACAGTCCTTCTTACACAATTCAAACCAGCCAATAAAAAGATTCAAACCACACTAGCAAATTAAACAAACCAATCATTCTAAAAATTACTGTTTTAAATATCTAATTAAGACTTCACATAAACTGTTGAGAGTTATAATATACACTCCCGTATTCTGGAACGGTTATCAGGTTAAGTTCCAACTATTCATTTTAGTGTGAAACTTGAGTCATCATCTTTAATCATGTATATTAGGATCTGTCTGCAAACTTAGACTCCGAGATCCTTATTCTCCATTTCTATCCTCCTACCATGAGGATTCTCGTCCCTTCTTATAGATCCATCTGTCCCAGTTCGTCTACTACTCCCATTGTCTCTGCAAGCCAATGGCCCAAAGTCTAGACGAGAACTAGACGAGAGTTAAGAACTAGAAGAGAACTTTCCCTTTGTTTCATCTGTGAACAATCACTTGAGCATGCAGTACACTCACGCGTACTAATGTCTCAAGTTCAACATAAACTACTATACCCTACCATACTAAGGCTACCATACTAAGCCTACTATACTAAGCCTACTATAATAACCCTACTATACAGTGTTTTTAAAAACTATTCAAACCCGCGTGATAAAACAATTCAAACCACACTAGAAAAATAATAAGCCCATAAGTCAAAAGGTTTCGTACGCCTTTCACTCCAGTTCCTTTCGGTTTTGAGCCTTGACTATATTGAAAGACTCCTAAATCTATTACCTATTAGACAATCATCCAGATTAACATTTCAACACATTGAATTTTGATTAAAGTTTGTGTGAACATTCGGTTTGAAAGACTGTGAGAAGGAGTACGAAACATTTTGCTGCGCTGGTTTGAATAGTTTTTAAAAACACTGTACTAAGCCTACCATACAGTGCTTTTCAAAACGTTCAAACCAGCCGATAAAAAGATTCAAACCACACTAGCAAGTTATACAAACCAATAATTCAAAAGCTTCGTACCCCTCACAGTCTTTCAAACAATGGCGTAATGTTTTACACGAACTTTAATAAAGTTCATGATTCTGAAATGTAAATCTTGAGGATTGCCTCATATGCACTACATTTGGGGTCTTGCCGTACCACTTAAGGGCTAAAACAAACAGAACAGAACTGGAAAGGGTTCGAAACTTTTGAATTCTTGGTTTGAATCGTTTTGTCGCACTGGTTTGAATCGTTTTATCGCACTGGTTTGAATCATTCTATCTTCTTGGTTCGAAACATTTTGTGGGGCCAGTTTGAAACATTCTGTCGCGCTGGTTTGAATAGTTATTAAAAACACTGTACCATGTGGTTTGAATTATTTAACTTGCGGGTTTGAATAGTTTGGAAAAACACTGTACCCTACTATACTAAGCCTACTATACTACCTTGCTAAACTACTATACCCTACCATACTAAGGCAACCATACTAAGCCTACTATACTAAGCCTACTATACTAAGCCTACTATACCATCATACAACAATCCCACCATACAGTGCTTTTCAAAACGTTCAAACCAGCCGATAAAAAGATTCAAACCACACTAGCAATATTAAAGAACCCAATAATTCAAAAAGTTACTGTTTTTAATATCTAATTAAGACTTCACATAAACCGCTCATTTCAAGTCCTTGATCCTTAGCATTTTTTAGTCATAAGTACAAAACTTTTTGACTTATCAGTTTGTTTAATTTTGCTAGTGTGGTTTGGAAATTTTACTGCGCTCATTTGAATACAGTGTTATTGAAAACTATTCAAACCAGTGCAGCAAAATGTTTCGTACTCCTTCGCACAGTCTTTCAAACCAAATGTTTCACACCAACGTTCATTAGAATTCAATGTGATAAAATGTTGAATCTGGAGGACTGCCTTATATGTAGTACATTTGGGGTCATTTGGGGGTCTTGCAATATTCATCAAGAGCCAAGACGGACGGAACTGGAGTGAAAGGGGTACGAAAGCTTTGAATTATTGGTTTGAAACATTTTGCTAGTGCGGTTTGAATCGTTTTAGCGCACTGGTTTGAAAAGTTTTGAAAAACACTGTAGTTATGAAAAATACTATACTAAGCCTACCATACTATATCCTATCTACTACCTTGCTAACCTACTATACCCTACTATACCCTACTATACCGTACTATACCCTACTATAATAACCCTACTATACCATCATACAACAATCTCACCATACAGTCCCTCAAACTATTCAATTCACGGCAAAATGTCTCCAAGAAAATTACACAAACCAATTTTCAAGTCTCGCACACCTTGTACAGTCTTTGGGCAAAATGGTGCAACGTTTCACGCCCTCTTGCATTGGATGAAAGCTGGTCCGGAAATGTCTCATTGTATTGTATTTGCACGCCACGGCAGCACCATCGGAAACAACAATAAAAAAGAAACTTCTTAAGAGTGTAATCCCGGTATACAGTATTTTTCGAAACTATTCAAACCCGCACCATAAAACGATTCAAACCACACTAGCAAATTATATAAACCAATAACTTAAACCGTTCCAGTCCAGTTCCATCCGTCTTAACCCTTGATTATTGCAAGACTCCTGAATTTATTACATATAAGGCATCCTCCAGATTTAACATTTCAAATAGGAATTCTAATGAAAGTTGGTGTGAGCATTTGGTTTGAAAGACTATGAGAAGGAGTACGAACATTTTGCTGTGTTGGTTTGAATAATTTCGAAAATCACTGTATATGGAACTTCCCATACACAGCTTTTAAAAAAGAAAAGGACGCTTTTGTATTCAGAGCACTATGGCGTGTATACTAGAGCACACTTAACATAAGTCTCATATTAAGATATGAACTTGAATACCTCCACAAAACAAGTGCCAAACTCCAAAACGACCTGGAAATCTGGTTCCACTATTCCCCAATTTTCTTGTGGTACCAAGAAGGCTCAAAACGGACGGAACTGGACTGCAACAAAAGTTGGTTTGTTAATTCTCTAGTGTGATTGAATAGTTTAGCTGGTGGTTTGGGTGATGCTGTTTTCTTGGTTCGACCATTTTATTGTGTTGGTTTGAGTAGGTAGAGAAACAGTGTAACGTACCACTTTACTGCTACTTTACTGCTACTTTACTGCTACTTTACTGCTACTTTACTGCTACTTTACTGCTAAAATTTACTGCTACTTTACTGCTAAAATTTACTGCTAAAATTTACTACTAAATTGTACCACTACAATCCAATAGGCAGCTCATACAACTGATCACTCAGTACAGTCAGTTAATGGAAGGAGAGAATCAAATAGTGGTGGTGCTTGGCTCAACCATTGGCTCAACCATTGGCTCAACCATTGGTTTCTTCAGGACCAATAGAGAAGTTTCTATAGTAGTGGTTCTGTATTGTATGTAGCAAGGTAAAGTAGTATAGACCTGGTAACGAAGAGATCTGGGGAGGTAATGTAATGCTTATTAGAGGAGCAAATAATGCAGAAGTAGTGTAGATAGACTGGGACTGAGACTGAGACTGGGACTGGGATTGAGCCTGAGACTGAGACTGAGACTGGGACTGGGATTGAGCCTGAGACTGAGACTGGGACTGGGATTGAGCCTGAGACTGAGACTCGGCGAGTCTAGAGTATGTACTGGTATAGAGTGGTATATACAGTTCTGGGTCTGGCCTGGCTCTGTTATATTGGTGGCACACCTGTGCACCCAGAAATACCCCATATAGACAATGACGCTTGGGGCCCCGATTACACGGCGTGGGGCAAGTATAGCCGGTGTCGAGGTTATCAGCTATGGACATCAGGCAATGGGGACTTGTTCTGGCCAGAAGGTCCCCGACCTGTTCCGGGTCGTCATGACCCCTGCTCCTCTCAAGGGGTTTCTTCTGACTTGACTGTATTCTATTCTATGACTAGGTCTTTTTCTTCTTGTCGAACGCGGCGATGTGCGCCTTGGACTGGTCCACCGTGGTGTGCTCGTGGTCGTCGCCCTTGTACACCTGGTAGTTGAAGCTGCCATCCTCCTTGACCCGCTCCTCCACCGTGCACATGTGTATACCGTTGAGCCAGGGGTCCTTGAAGCAGTCTTCCACTGAAATCCGGCATGCGGGCGCCAACTCCACCATGCGCCCGATCAATGTCCGGCAATCATGTGGCAATGCCAAAAGCAACCGGTTGGCTCCGGTCTCACTAGAAGTGTGAGCGTTTCCACTGGGCTCCTCAAACTCTTCCACGGCCTCCTTGATATCGCTCATGTCGTTGACACCAAAGTTATGTTCCGGTGTCCGCGTGAGGATCTCGCTGAATTGCGTGAACTCGCCTCTCGTAGCAAATAACTTGAAGCTGGAGTCGATCAACTTGGGCACCTTCCATGGGAACTTCTTGAGCATCATGCAGCAGTAGATGATGGCCACCGACCACACGTCCACGGGCCGGGGGTCGTACTTGCTAAACACGCACACTTCGGGCGCCAAATATGGATCGGACCCCACAACTCCTTGCGCCTCGATCAAGTTCTTAGTGAAGGGGTATGAGAACACCACCGCGGACCCAAAGTCGATGATCTTGACTATGCCTCGTGCATCAACCACGCAATTGTCCAACTTAAGGTCCCGATGCGCCAAACCCATGGAGTGCAAGTAGTGTATTCCGGAGAGAATCTGCTTGAAACAACAATCGATCTCCTCACGTGACATCTGGTTGGACATGACAATGGCAAATAAGTCAAAGTCACAGTACTCCATAACTTGAAGAATGCGCTCGTTTTCATAACATATCTCCACAGTTTCAATGATGTTGGGGTGCTTCAAAGTGGACCCTATGCAATATTCCCCGGTAATTTTCTTGGCATAGTCCCGCTTGCTCTCGTTCTGGTACTTGGCCCGGAACTCCTTGACAGCAAACACTTTTTTGTCCGATAACCTGTTGACAAGCTTGACTGCTCCACCAGCTCCTGCACCCAAGCTCTCCATGAACTTGCTGTAACGCTTGGAAAATGGCAAAACCTGCAGGTTGATCATGCCCAGAACAGAGCCTTTGCGCTCCTGGGCCCGGATAACCGAAGGTGTTCTGCTCATGTTCATGGAGCTACTCATAGTCATTGAGCCGGGGGCAAAAGAGCCTCCTGGAGACTGCAGGTAGGATGTTTCTGAAGCAGTTGGATTCAATGATTGGTTGGAATATTGGGCATTAATCATAGAGCTGGTTACGGGAGTAGCATTGGAGGAATGCACTGCATTGGGATGGACTGCATTCGAGCGCAAAGAAGACGACAAGTTGCCCATTACCGTGGGCTGGCTGGGCGAGCCCGTTTTCTTGAAGAACCGCTTGAGATTGGCCATGGAGTTATGGCGCAGACTGGGTGCAAAGTTGTTGCTGTCCATGGAAGAAGTGGACGAGGGGGAAATGCCAAACACCTGGGGCTCCTGCTGGGCGTTGTTGTAAAACGAGCCCAAGTCCGTGGACGAGCTATTGGACTTCAGGCCCTTTTTCGACGAAAAAAGAAACGAAAGACTCAGGTTGGACCCCAGCCGAGCACTGGTGGACATAGATGCGGCCTGGGCTTGAGCCACACGTTGCTTGGAGATGACAAACCGGGGCTCTATCGACAGCGAGTTGACCTGGGGCGATTGGAAGTGTACGGAGTTGATGGGCTGGCCATTGGGGAGGTTGGGCACGTGGTCCAGACCTGCCAGGGCCATTTGAGGCAAGAAGTTCAGCATGGATCCGGCCGACTTGCCCAAGGAACCACTGCCGCGTCCACCGGGGGCCCCGTATGGTATACTGGACGATAAACTCTCGTTTCCATAGCCTCCGGTGGAGAAGAACGAGGTGTGGGACACGGAGTTTGTTCTGTTGACACGGTGATTGGCTACGGAAGGCGCCCGGATCGGTACGTCTCGGGAAAACTTGTCAGCGTCGAAGCGGCAGTCAATGGCCAGACAGGGGCTATCGAAACCACCACTGACCACCACCGGGGCCTTTTGATGCGGGGAAATCGGAGTGCTGTTTCCGGGAAGCGCCATGGAAATGCCCGGGTCGATTTCGTAGGCGGAATCGGGTTTCGGAGGGAACCCATGGTCGGGGTCCACGGCCAAAGACGCCAGAGAGCCGTTGTGGGAGGCTATGGAGGTCAGCGAGCCGTTTTTGGAGGCCACGGCCGAGTTGTTTTCGCTCAAAAGCTTGGTCAACGAACTGACAGGCTGCGATGTCTTGGTGGGGCCTCCCGCCGGCGGCGTGGAATACAGATCCATGGATTTGCGGGGGTTTTTAAGGTGAAACGGCGGGTAAAGCGGAATTTTGACGGCGGAAAAACCGGATAGGGACTAGAATGGCCAGCAGAACAAGATGGACAGGATACTGAGGCGACTGGACGAGCGCAGAAGGTGTGGCGGCAACGGCAGAGGTGGAGGGTGTTGTGGAGGCGAACAAAGTGGACGCTTTGGATATGGTTTCAGGTTTGTTTCGGGGATGTTTCAGGGGCGTATCTAAGACGGTTCAGGGATGGATCAGGTTTGTTTCAGGCAAGTTTCAGGTGCCGGGCCGGCGGTTCTAGGATGGTACGCTGATTCCGGACGCTTGGTGTTTGGGAGTATTGCCTGCCAGTAGTGATAAGTGTGCCCGCACGTGACCCGCGCTCCACGTTATCAGTGTGAGCTATCATTGGCGCACCTTCCAGATACCCCGAGCTACAGCGGGTGCACGGGTGCGGCAGCTTTCTCAGATCAGGCCAGCACGGCCAAACGATTCAAGCCACATTAGAGAATTAACTTGTAACTCTTGCAGTTTGCCGCTTGACTGGTCCGGATTTAAGACTTCAAATGGTCCTGAATGGTCCTGAATGGTCCTGAATGGTCTCAATGGTCTCAAATGGTCTCAAATGGTCCTGAATAGTCTCAAATGGTCCTGAATCCGAATGACCCCAAATGAACAACATGAGACAATCTTCCAGGTTAACTTTTCAGAATATAGCAGTTTCAAACTATTCAAGCGAGACAATGTTTCATACTCCTTCACAGTCTTTCAAACCAATTGTTCACACCAACTTTAATCAAAATTCAATGTGATGAAATGTTGAATCTGGAGGATTGTCTTGTATGTAATAAATTTAAGAGTCTTAGTCAAGGTTCAAACCGAAAGGAACTGAACTGGAAGGGGTGCGATGTTTTTTGGATTAATGGTTTGTATAATTGGCTAGTGTGGTTTGAATTGTTTATCGCGCGGGGTTGAATAGTTTTAAGAAATACTGAAATGTGTTGATGAAATGAGGTGAAAGATGACGTTTGGTTTGAGAGTGTGCGAAGGAGTACGAAATAGTGTCGCGCAGAAGTATGAACACTGTACTCGTTACTGTTCTTTTGGCATGCTAGTGTGGTAGTTCTATGTGGTGGTCAGTGGTCTACACTAAAAGCATTCTATCATAAAAACTCATACATACAGTGTCATTGCATGTTCTGTAAGATCTGGTTAATATATGACCATCAAAACATTTATTGATATAAGAAATGTAAAAAATTACATAATCAAGATAATAAACGTAAGTTCGAATTTGTTAAAATACCAATCAAACATATACAGTGTTTTTCGAGACTATTCAAACCAACACAGCAAAATGTTCGTACTCCTTTGCACAGTCTTTCAAATCAAACGTACACCAACTTTCATTGGAATCCAGGATTCTGAGATGTTGAATCTGGAGGATTGCCTTATATGTAGTACATTTGGGGGTCTTGCAATATCAATCAAGGGCCTAAACGGACGTAATGGAGTTAAAGGGATACGAAACTCTTTAAATTATTGGTTTGTATAATTTGCTAGTGTGGTTTGAATCTTTCATCGTGTGGGTTTGAATAAATTTCAAAAACACTGTATAAATTCAGGAGTGTCATAATATTAGTCAAGGCTCAAAACCGGCTCAAAACCGAAAAGAACTGAACTATTAGTACTTTTTGAAATATTGGTTGGTGTAGTTTGCTAGTGGTTTGAATTGTTTTAAAGCACCGGTTTGAATAGTTTTAAAAAATACTGTAACGCAGAAAAATTAAACAAACCAATGATTCAAAAAGATTTGTACCCCTCACAGTCTCTCAAACCATGGAGTAATGTTTTACACCAACTTTAATAAAATTCGATATTCTCAAATCTTGAATCTGGAGGTTTGCATTTTGGTCTTGTAGCAGTCAAGGCTAAAACGAACAGAACAGCACTGGAGAGGGTTCAACCTTTTGAAATCTTGGTTTGAATTTTTGAGCCACTGGTTTGAATCACTCTATCTTCTTGGTTCGAAACATTTTGTCGGGCGAGTTTGAAACATTCTGTCGCTCTGGTTTGAATACTTTTCAAAAACACTGTAAGTTACGTTTTGAATATTTAATTAAGACTCTACATAAACAGTTTATTTCAACTCATTGATCCTTAGTATTTTTAGTCATAAGGAGGAAACTTTTGACTCATCAGTTTGTTTAATATTGCTAGTGTGGTTTGAATCTTTTTATCGGCTGGTTTGAACGTTTTGAAACACACTGTATTTATCACTGTACAGTGTTTTTGAAAACGATTCAAACCCGCAAGATAAAAAGATTCAAACCACATTACCAAATTAAACAAACCAATATTTCAAGTTACTGTCTTCAATATTTAATTAAGACTTCACATAAACTGCTTATTTCAACTCATTGATCCTTAGCATTTTTTTAGTCATAAGTACAAAACTTTTTGACTTATCAGTTTTTTTAATTTTGTTAATGTGGTTTGAACATTTGCTGCGCTCATTTGAATAGTTATGAAAACACTGTACTTACAGTGTTTTTTGAAACTATTCAAACCAAAGCGACAAAAGTTTCGTACTCCGTCGCACAGTCTTTCAAGCCAAATGTTCATACCAACTTTCATTACAGTGTTTTTCGAAACTATTCAAACCCCCGCGATAAAAAGATTCAAACGACACTAGTAAATTCAACAAACCAATCATTCAAAAAGTATCGTACGCCTTGCAGTTCAATTCCTTCAGTTTAGACCCTTGATGAATATTGCGAGACTCCTAAATTTATTACATATAAGACAATACTCCAGATTCAACGTTTCAGAATATTGAATTTTGATTAAAGTGGTGTTTAACACTACCATTTGGTTTGAAAGACTGTGTAAAGGAGTACGAAACATTTTGCTGCACTGGTTTGAATAGTTTTTAAAAACACTGTATCTATATTTTTTCCACCTTATTTTTATTTATTCGTTATTTTTACATATTATCTATTTTATTGTTATTTGGAAGGTTTAGTTTAATATTATATATGTATGTTAGCGGGGATATGAATATGGGATGGTCTTATTTTGTGAATATACCTCATTTAACAAAATATAAAAAGAGGTGAACTATTTTAGAATGTACAATTTAAATGAGTTGTTTTAGATTAAATAAAGATGCTATCTGCACTGCTGGTTCTGCACTGCTAGTATCACCAGTACTCACTGACTACTACTGACTACTACTGACTACTACTGACTACTACTGACTACTACTGACTACTACTGACTACTACTGACTACTACTGACTACTAGTACTGGCGACTGTACAGTCTGTCGGTATAATGCTGACAGCTGCACCTCCATTACTAAGCATCACTTCCACTACTGACCAGCACCAACAGCCGACTATGCTAGGACTACTGTTTCTGCAGAGAATCAACCTTGCTCATACCACTGACTACTGGTCACTCTTACTTCTTAATGTGTCTACTCCAACTTGGTATTTACGATTGCTGATGCACCACGCACCACTACTTCTGTTACTTTGGTGACTACTTCTGTTACTTTGGTGACTACTTCTGTTACTTTGGTGACTACTTCTGTTACTTTGGTGACTGCTACTGCTACTTTGGTGACTGCTACTGCTACTTTGGTGACTACTTCTGCTACTTTGGTGACTGCTACAGACGAATACTACATACTACACAGTACTGAGTACTAACTGAATATCTAGTAGCAGCAGACGACCAGTACTCCAATTAATAGCTGTCTTACTGTTACTAGGCCTCATGACTGAAAACACTATTGCTTGGTATTAAACACGATTACTAATACCGTACAGTAACTGACTTACTACCTACAGTAACTGAATTACTACCTACAGTAACTGAATTACTACCTACAGTAACTGAATTACAGTGTTTTTGAAAACCATTCAAACCAACACAGCAAAATGTTCGTACTCCTTTGCACAATCTTTCAAACCAAATGTTCATACAGTGTTTTTGAAAACTATTTAAACCCGCACGATAAAACAATTCAAACGACACTAGTAAATTATACAAGCCAATACATCAAAGGAGTTTTGTACCCTTTCACTTCATTCCGTCCGGTTTGTTTCTTGATGAATATGAAAAGATTCCATAATCTATTACATATAAGGCAATTTCCAGATTAACATTTTACATAGTGAATTCTAATGAAAGTTGGTGTGAGCGTTTGGTTTGAAAGACGGTGTGAAGGAGTACGAAACATTTTGCTGTGCTGGTTTGAATAGTTTTCAAAAACACTGTACCAACTTTCATTAGAATTCAAGATTCTGAGATGTTGAATCTGAAGGATTGCCTTATATGTAATAGATTTAGGAGTCTTTCAATATAGTCAAGGCTCAAAACCGAAAGGATCCGAACTGAAGAGGTACGATACTTTTTGAATTATTGGTTGGTTAAATTTGCTAGTGTGGTTTGAATTGTTTTATCGTGCGGGTTTGAATAGTTTTCAAAAACACTGTACTACCTACAGTGACTGACTTACTACCGTACAGTCTTACTACCGTACAGTAAGACGAATAAGTAACATCTTTAGGTGAGTTTACTAGTGGTAGTAGACCAGTATTGTCAGAGCCACCCAGGTACTGACCTACCTCTTGTGTAGTGTAGTAGTGTAGTGTAGTAGTGTAGTAGTGTAGTGTAGTAGTGTAGTGTAGTAGTGTAGTAGTGTAGTGTAGTAGTGTAGTAGTGTAGTAGTGTAGTGTAGTAGTGTAGTAGTGTAGTAGTGTAGTGTAGTAGTGTAGTAGTGTAGTATAGTAGTGTAGTGTAGTAGTGTAATGTAGTAGTGTAGTGTAGTAGTGTAGTGTAGTAGTGTAGTGTAGTAGTGTAGTGTAGTCTAGCTTTCTAATCCACTTGCTCGGCTCCTCCTTTGTCTCTACAAACACCATTAGACTCTCTATTCTTTGTCGTATAGTACTGAGTCCAGTGTTTTTGAAAATTATTCAAACCTACGCTATAAAACAATTCAAACCACACTAGCAATTATACCAAACCAATAATTTAAACAGTTTCGTACCCGTCACACTTCAGTTCGTTCTGTTTGGAGCCTGGACTAATATTGTAAGACTCCGGAATTTATTATAAGAAGACATTCTGGATCTAACACTTCATCACCTTTCTAATGAAAGTTGGTGTGAATATTCGGTTTGAAAGACTATGCGAAGGAGTACGAAACATTTTGCCGTGCTGGTTTGAATAGTTTTGAAAAGCACTGTATACATCTCCAGCATCAAGAAAGACCGCAATTTGTCCTTTTGCTTCTATCGCAAATTGGTGGTCTGATATAACTCTCTAAACTGCTTTACCGTGGCCCAGTGCATAGTTCCAATCTCCCAGACCTTGATGTAGAAGTGAATAGAGACTTGGACTGTGAAATGTTCTGACAACAGATGACCACTAACAACAGACTACTAAGAACAGACTACTAAGAACAGAGATTTATCAACACCATTCAACAGACTCTACTTACCACCCACTGCTCTTTACGTACAAGTGTCCAGAACTCTTACTGACCACTGACCCCTCCAAATATTGCTCTAGGACTACTGACTACTACCGGCTTCGAAAGAGAACAAGTGAATGCCTCGTGGTACTGCTGACTACTAATAACTGACTAAATTACCCTCTAAGTGGTACCGAATAATGCCGTACTGTAACCTTTCCTGAGTTATACTGACTACCAGTAACATAGACGTGGATAGTAGTGAGTGGTGTGGTCGGAGTGACGAGTTATGAGCTGGAAACCAGACTCTCTTGTGAGTTATGAGCTGGAAACCAGACTCTCTTGTGAGTTATGAGCTGGAAACCGGACCCTCTTGTGAGTTATGAGCTGGAAACCGGACCCTCTTGCTGACATAAAAGAAACGAACTAGAGATGAACTCATGAAGAGACAAGAGAAAGGGTCCATGAGAAGCCGGCTCATGGGCTACTCCACTGACTATCTATGTATTAGTGTATTACTGACTACCTCTAGTACATGCTGACTACCTCTAGTAACGACTGCCCACAGACTACTTAGTATAGCTTGCGAACTGACCAAGTATGTGTCAACAAGAAAGTGCTGGTGGATGCAAGAGCAGATGATTATGGCCTGTGCAAAAGAGAAGAGCACAGAGTGGAGAGTGGAGAGTGGAGAGTGGAGAGTGGAGAGTGGAGAGTGGAACAGAGAGTGGGTGCTCCTTTTCGTAACCCATTTCACTGTCTTAGAGTCATTCTTCGAAAGAAATATCCACTGTATAACTCAACGGGTCTACTCCAGTCTTTTGAGTGTACTAGTTTCTGGTGTACTAGTATTTCTAGTGGAGTGGTGAGTCTGTTTGAACACCATGCCATTGTAGACCCTGCTGATCACTCTTATTTATCCAACTGTCTAAGTCAACGTTCTTAGTTATTCCAGGCTTCAGGTTCTTGTCTGCTTCCCAGATTCCATTTAGTTCCAAGAGTTTGGTT
Organism: Metschnikowia cubensis; assembly: GCA_002374405.1. Lineage (NCBI taxonomy): Eukaryota > Fungi > Ascomycota > Pichiomycetes > Serinales > Metschnikowiaceae > Metschnikowia > Metschnikowia cubensis. The sequence continues at coordinate 14,025 of NKZA01000015.1, forward strand.
CCACGATCCACTCCCACGATCCGTTTGAGTTCCATTCAACTTCCAGATTCATGTTCCACTGGCCCACGTGCTTCTGACTCAGTCTTCTGGCCCGGTCCTGCTTCATCTGCACCAACTTCTGATTCCACTCCAGTCAATCCGTCAACCTGGTCTGTCCATCTGCTGGGGCCAATCCGTCTATCTGTTCTATCAGAATCAGTCAATCTCTTTTCTCTATCTGCTCGACCAATCCGTCAGTCTCCCTGGCGCGCTAAACCTTTCTTCCCTTCTTCCGCTGCTTGACCTTCTTCTCCTTCCCCTTCACGTCCTTAACTTCCTCTTCACTGAACAACTTCCCGCTACCCATTGGAAGGCCCATAGACTTGCGCATCATCTGGAGCTTATAGTCGAGATCCTCCTCTGTTTGTGGCTTCTGTGAAATGTCCTTCTGCTTCTGCTCCCGCTCCACCTGCTCCTTCGACTTGCCCTCCTTCTGCTCCTTCTTCTTTCTCTCCACAGCAGACAGAGTCTCCAAGGCCTTGATCAACTCATGGGTCTTCTCCACCACGCGGTCCTGCAACTCGTAGTCATAATACTCCTTGCGGCCCTGGGTCAAGATCTTGCACTCCTGCACCAAGTTGCCTCCATCCTGGGCCCCCAAAACGGGAGCCAAAATGGCAAACATCATCAGCTGCGCGCCCTGAGACAGACCCTTGAGGAATAACCACCAAATCGGATACATGAGCAAATAGAGCACCAACCCCCATATCGTCCCCATGGAGATGTACCTCCGCGAAGATGCCGTCCTCATGATACCCGGGTTCACCACACTCACGCGGATATTGCACGGTGCCTTATCGGTGCGTTCATATGCATTCAACAGCCGTTGGAACTGCCTGGCAAACATCCCCAACAAAAGCTTGGATGTCCCATACACCGCCAACGGGTTACTGGAAGGATATCTCCGTGCATCCCACAAGATGTCCCCCTCGTCCACCTCTGCAAACGCCTGCGACAGGCACGTGGCCACCACCACCCGCACATCACGGTCTGCTGGCTGAACATGGAGCAGTGGTTTCAAGAGCGTTAGAAGGTGTACATGTGCCAAATAATTGACAGCCGTCTGGAGCTCTACTCCATCCACCGACACCTGCCGCGCCTTCCATTTGGGCATTCCTTCGGCCGCACAGCACACCACACCATCCAACCTGCGCGGAGGCTGATTATCCAACCACCGCGTGGCAAAAAGTCGCACACTGTGTAGCAGCAGCAAATCACACGCTTCAGCATAAACCATGAAGTTGTTGGTGCGTTCCCTCATATCCTCCACGAAATCGATGGTGAACGGATCATCCGTCTGCCTGCACAAAAGAATCACCTGGGCCCCCTTTTGCGCCAACTGGTACGTCACCGCCGCCCCTAACCCTGAAGTGCCGCCGGTGACTATGAACACTTTGCCATGGAGGTCGCCATTCCAGGGGTTGGACGCTCCGTTGGTGTAGTACTTGACAGCACCCACTACCGCGGCTGCGGGCACATATGTCTTGAGGTATGGCCAGCCTGGGATCAGTTGGGGGCCGTCGAAGAAGGCACTGGAAATGATATCAATAGGCATGGGGAGTAGGAAGGGCGAATTTTGGCCTAGTATATTATGTGCGCGGGTGCACGGGTTTCCCTCCATCAAGTGCTCTCCATCAAGTGCTCTCCATCAAGTGCTCTCCATCAACTACACTATCCAATACATTTTATTTAAAGATGTTTCTGTAGTCCAGTGATTACCAATGGCGCTATACCCTCGTATACGGTAATACTCTGGTATACACTCCCCAACTATACATCGTTGGTACATTTCTGCTGGATACACTTTTGACCTCAGAAACCCTCAAAGTATACTCTGTCAGACTGAATCCCTCAAAATTCATTGTCAGACTGAAACCCTCAAAGTATACTCTATCAGACTGAAACCCTAAAAATTCATTGTCAGACTGAAACAATCAAAATTCATTGTCAGACTGAAACCCTCAAAATTCACTCTGTTAAAACTCGTGTAGAGCTTGGTTGATTTGAGCCACTTAAAGCTCTTGAGCTTCGCTTATTAGAGAGCGACAGGTCATAATTATTCGATTCTCCATATGGGTCAGACCAGCTTTCTTTGGTTGGTTGTGGTAACCTCTCAGTGGACCTTTCGACCAAGCCAGTCGACGTTTCCTTACCATATTGGTGCCAGATTCTCTCTTTCTCCTTGATTTAGTGCCAGTAGTACTTGTTCATGTCCAACCAATGGTTGATGTCCAATTTTTGGATGGTCATGGTCTAGTGGTACGGCCACGTCTTAGTTCTTGACCGGTATGGAGTGGTCATCCAAGGTGCCGGTAATTCTGGACCTTGTATTTATAGCCCTTTCTGACCACGAGATGTTTTCCTTGTAGAGTTTTTTGCTTCCCGAAAAAGAATGTAATTGCTTATTTTTTGCAGATGCAGCCACGGATGCAAGAGCCAAGGCTGAATGCAATCAAAAGGTGAGTCTGGGAGAAGAGCTACCAATAGGCATGAGGCCACAAAGCACATGGTATTCCTCCTTATAAGTTTTGAGTGGTGTCTAACCAAACTTTTTTGAGGTGGGATTCCAACCCATGCAAAAAATAGAAACTTGTCGGTTTGAAAGTCGACATCTGCAAACATATAACAATGTTCGAATTCTTCGTGGTACTTCTCAAGCCTGCCGGTCTGCCTGCATGAGAGAAGTCCTTGGTAATACGGGTTCCGAGCCGGAGCATGGGATTTCATCTCGACTAAGAAATCCTCTATCATGGTCCCCAACCAGCCAGGCCCGAACCCATTGATTTTCGACCAGTTTCTTATCCAACGCTCGTACTCAGGGGCACGATCCAGCATAATTTCAAAGCAGTCATCATAGGTCATTCCATAGTAAGTAACAATCCGCCGGTTCAAGTCAATGGATTGTTTCACTTGTGGATAAGACTGCTTCTTGGTGATGGGAGCAGCCATACTAGTATAATTTCTTAATCTAAATCTTCTTTCCTTGGTTGAAATCTATTGCCTTCGTTTCGAGACTTCCTTAGGCCCATGCGTCTTAAAATCTCCCGAACGCTCAGTGGCAGACTCTAGAAGATCTTTGGTAGTCAAGGGACTTATCCTCTTTGATTGTTTGCAGTCAGTAACAACAAGCCAGTAACATCAGTTACTTCCAGGATCCGTAGGGAGGGAGCGTTGATTATCTCAATAGCCTCTTTTCTTGCGAGCAGTTTTTGAATCGAACGGACCATTTCGAGAAATTCTAGTGTCCTTCCCAAAACAGCAGTGGATAAGGGCAAAGGGGTAGTTATTGACGAAAGCATGATGATTATCGACTTGAACCAGCCATACCAAATGTTAGATCATGGGTAGGACTTTGGGATTTTCAAAGTAAAGTTATCATCACATGTTTATTTGAATCATGTAATATAACGTAGAGAAATCCCTGATGCTCATATATTCAGGCGAGCCTGCTCGCTATATATATTTCTTGCATCTTCGGGTAAGCCTTGAGGGATTTCTTGAAACAGCCGTTCTGCGGGGTGTGAAATGCTGCATCGATATGAAACATCAATGTGAAACAAAGGTATATGGGAAGCGAATTGGGATTTTCCTATGCATACTCTTTTCTTTCTTTATCACGTTTTCCATTTCAAGGGTATTTCAATGCATTATGCACATACTCCTTATTCTGAACCCTGCATCATTCTTAGTATTTTCAATATGAAATACAAACCACTGTTGAAAAACGGTAACAAGATGAGTGCGCTCTGAGTCCCATGACTTGCAGGGATGCCGTGGTAACATAGTACCTGCTTTTCATATGCACTGGTTATTACAACCGCCGGTAATGTGAAGGTAGACCCCATATAATAAGGGAGTCTGGATCACGACCATCTTGCTAAATAAACTGATCCAAATATCATCTGTCTGAGGTATGCCAAGATGCTCCAAGAGCCACCCACCAAATAACCTGAACTGACAATTCTCCAATACACAGAATACTCGACCTCCTTTTCGTCTTGAAGTAAGCACTTCTTTTGATGCTTACTTCTATTGATGTTACTTCTCCTGAAGAAACTATGATAACAGTTTCCTCTGCCCCTGTGTTCTGAACATTACACCATGGTTAATCTTTGAACCCGGTGTGGCTACCTTCAAAGCGGAACATGTGTTGTCTAATCTATATTGTCAGAACCTGCGTGCTGGCTGCATCCTGGGTTGATTTTGCAGCAAAGGCATTCACTAGTACTCATGAAGTCGTACTATCTAATGTTCCTGATTGATATTGGAGAGACAAGAGTTGTTTGCATGTTTTTGAATACTTGACTTTCAGCGTATTCCAAGATGGATCCATGGGCTGGTGAACACCACGCCTAGTGGAGCGGATAATGAGGCTTGTACTTTTCTTCTTTCGTGTTACAGCAACTCAAGAGAGAACAAACTGGAGGTCATCATGAACTTAAATGACTGAGTCCAACTGCTGCCATTCGTGACGTGAACCACCAATTTGGTCAAAAGGAGAATACATGATGTCCATTCGGATGCTGGAAGACAAAAGCAAGTCTAGAAATTTCAAAACTGTTCCTTTTAGTATGGCAAGGACGAATCCCCTTGTCCTTGTCATTGGAGCTATGTCATTGGAGGCATGCAAAAAAAGGGCGGGGAATTTTGGGGGATTCGGTGCCTTTATATGTTCCGCACTTGGGCGCCCTGCATACTTGTGGCTGCAAATATAATTGGCGAGGTTAGGGGCGAAAAATGTCTATAAAAGGCGCCACTTCCCACGCGAATCCTCGAGCCCCAAATTTTTTACAACCACTATTTTCTGAACTCCTCGAATTTAAAGAACGTGAATTCATTAGCTCTTTTGGGGCTTAGATTTGGCACTATTTCTTTGAGAATGTCAAACTTAGGGTGTGCTAATGGCTTACGATAAGGAAAGCTTTATGGGAATATAGACCCATTGACGTCCAATAGACACATCTAGTTGGGGAAAAATAGTATAAAGCTGTTCTGAGGACCAGTTTTAGAAAATGGCCAAAGGAAATGTCCTACTGAAGAGATAAATTTAGAAGCAATGAAGTTCCAGAACAGCCCGAAAAATGTCCCAGGTCAGAAACAAAAAAGAGATGGTTCTTCTAATGCCCAGAAAAGGTAACAGAAGCGCATGATTCATCTTATTTTTGGAGTCCAGTAAAGATCTGGGTCCAATGTCGTGAATAATTGTTCATGAGCAGCCCTTCTTGAGGTCCTACAGATCGTGCCCGGGATATGGTCACCATGTTATTAATGGTACAGATCAGGTATTCGAGGTAAAGGGCTTCCAAGTGTGAGCCAAATCCAGATCTGTTTTTTTCTAACTACATTTCCAATCTGACTGGGACATACAAGCTCAAGGGCCTATCATGGATTGCTCTTTATTCGCAATTGATGAAGAAAGTAATGGTATTACTAAAAGGCCAGCAGCCGAATTTATTCGAGTTTCTACAGAGAAAGTGAGTCGAGAATTTTCTCTCATGGCTTTCGAACTACCACTTCCTGAGCAGCTTACAAGTGAGAAAGCCCCGGGGCGTACACTGGACGTGTTGTTGGAACTGCACGAGAAGACACCGGTGGACCATGGCTGACAAATTTGAGATGTACCTAAAATTTCTCCTACAGCAACTCACAAACACCGGCAAATCTTTCGTGAAGATATGTTTCGACATGACAACCCGGGATCTGCCGAATAAAGTCTTGGACAACTATGAATGCCGGTTGCGTTTAGTGCTGCAAAAATTGGCATAACTTCAAACAATCGATCTCAATGCAAGGACTAGCCTCTTTCAAACGCGCTAGGACCAGTAATAGTATGTGAGCTACTACTACAACTAAAGGTATGGTGCCTACCTGAAATGAAGTACTGATTATATACCTGCCCAAGAGAATATTCATTTAAACTAGGCTGGTCCTGGTCTCTGATACTGGATAGAGAATTTGGAGTTAAATGAAAACCTTTTTGGTACGTTTTACTAACTCAACATTTTCTCTAGCATCTTAATAGAATTGATATGAGACTGGAAACTTTAGCGTGAATTCACAAAGGTTCTAAGCTTCTAATGGGCTTACCAAAAGAGGTATCTAAAGGAACAACAACCTTACGGTATTCAGATTGTTTTGAAGGGCTACTTATAAACTCGTCTAGTCGGGCAGTAGTGTAGTCATGGTTACTTCAGTATAATTGGAGGTTCTACTAAATCAGGTAGGTATAATTCCACTCTAACGCATCCCTATAAGAACTCAACAATAGAAGAGCGTGTGGGTTTATATATCAATGTACTCAAGGTACCTCTGTGGTAAAATTCCCAAAAATTTGACTTTCGGTTGCGGCCATACCAAGTGGAAAGCACTGTTTCCCGTCCGATCAACGTTAGTTAAGCCACTTAGGGCCACAGTGAGTAATGCAGTGGGAGACCATGTGTGAAATTGTGGTGCTGCAATCTTTTTTTCCAAACTAAATTTTGGATATTTATAAGGCTCCTTTTTTTTTCCCGTTAACCCATTCCAACCCCCAAACTCAATATAGACATTCGTTCTCGTAGACCGTTTCGCTGTATTCTATGGTGGTGTCCCCCAGTACGCAGTACGCAGTGGGCATCGCACCCGTACACCACGGCATCGCATCTTCTGCCATCGACTTAGATATTTCCACACATAAACTACTCGTATACACGTCCACCACCGGCAGCAAAAATGGACGAATTGGTGCTTTATGTGACAAAAGGAGATCCTGCAGACAAGCAGGCGCAGGAATCGCTCGGGGCAGTGCTGTCCATCCAGAAGTCACACCACTACACCACGTTTCGCCAGGCCCAGTGCCCCGTCAATGGAGCAGCACTTACCGGATTTGGACAGGGAGAACGGCTCTTTGTGGCCGCCAATGATAAGGCTGCTGTCACGTGCTACACGTGGGGAAAAGAAGGTGTGGACCAACGCTTTGCTGTGCCCGAACAACTCACGTGTTTGGCGCTAGCACCATATCCCGCCACCGAAAACGACACCCAGAAACCTCCGTACCGCACGCCGTGGCTCTTGGCCGGTGGTTCCAAAAGCGGACGGATTTATGTGTGGGAATTGGCGCTGGGCGACTTGGTGTGTGTTAAGGATGCTCATTACCAGGAGGTGTCAGCGATGGAGTTTTCCCAATGCGGTAATTTCTTGGTGACGGGTGGTTTGGATACCCGGGTCAATGTGTGGCGCACACACGAACTTGTTAGACCAGAACAGGAAGGAGTCCGGGCGGTGTCGTATGCGGACCACGTGTTGGGCGTCACGTGCGTGAAGGTGTACGGCTCCGGCGGCGATGTACGGGTGTGTTCCTCTTCAAGCGACGGGACCATTCGCATTTACGACGTGGTGGGGAAAAGGCTACTAACCACGTTCGTGGTGGGCAACCCCGTCCAGTGTGTTGTGCAGGATCCAGCCGGGAGGGCGTTGTATGCAGGCACCCAGGATGGCCGGATCCGCCAGATCCCCCTTTACGCGGTCAACCCCTACAGTCACGTGCTCGAGGCTGTTGGCGGGAATGGTAAAATCGTGACTCTTCCAGAAGATGTGGACATGGCGGAGACTTTCGTGCATCACGTGACGTCGGATGAGACGCAGTGTTCTGTCACGGCGCTCGGGGTTTCGATGGACGGCATGTATGTTGTGAGCGGCGACAGTAACGGGCGTGTTTTCGTTTCGGATGTGGTGACCCGGCAGGTGGTGAAGACGTTTACAGCGTGCCGACTGGGGATATCCTATGTGCAGGTCGGGGTTTGCAACCGTGCGGGGCTCATAACGGCCAGCAATGAGCGGCCCCAGCACCGCATGATCCCGGCTCTCAAGCGGGTTTTAAAGTCTGCCGATCCGCTTGAGCACACGGTGGTGATGCAATTATCCGAAACACCAAAAGCCGCCGAGAATTTCGCCAGCTGGTTGCAAATGAAAGCGTCCCAGGAGATGCGGGTCAAGGCCGTAGATGCAGGAAGCTCCGGCACCAGCCAGCTCCAGCTCCAATTCGACAAGCTTTCGGATGCCTACAGCACTTTAAAAGAGGACTACGACGAGTTGCTTCAGCGGGTCAATTCTTAGGCATTGTGTTGCGTCATGGGGTGTTGCTGCAGATACATTTGAGACATGATATTCTGGGTCTGAAGATCTGGGTCTGAAAATTTGGGTCTGAAAATTTGGGTCTGAAAATTTGGGTCTGAAAATGTGGGTCTGAAGATCTGGGTCTGAGAATCTGGACCTGAAAATCTGGACCTAAAAATCTGAATCCGAAGATCTGAATCCAAAGATCTGAATCCAAAGATCTGAATCCAAAGATCTGAATCCAAAGATCTGAATCCAAAGATCGGAATCCAAAGATTGGTGAATACTCACGATTACCAGAAAGCTTTTCTGACGGTCTGGCTCTTTCATCAACACACACATTGGCCAGGAAATCAATGATAGCTTCTGACTTATCGACGTGATGTGGCTGATCTCATTGCCGGCCTTCCTACTGTGTCCAAATTCTCCAGGAACTCGCTCGAGTGGAGACTTGCCATGAGGTTTGGCGAGGCCTTGGTCCACTTGGGTTGGACGAGTCAAGAACTATTGTGGCCAGCTAGAAACTCCGAGCCCACTATTTCATTTGGTTTGTTATGGACTCGGTTAGTTGCATGGTGCCACTATTTCATTTGGTTTGTTATGGACTCGGTTAGTTGCATGGTGCCACTATTCTCCAACGAAAGGCCAAGCCAAAGAGTCATGTTCACAAGCTTTCAAAGCAATCACGTGCCATTTGAAACTGGCAAGTTTTCCGGCGAAGTGATTTGAAAAATCATTTTGTAGCCACCCAGGCACCCACCGATTTTGCAATTGGCATGGCAATGTGATTTCTGCGCACTCAAAGAATTTGCCAAGGTCCTGGAACCAAATGATGTTTCTTTGATGGAATAGAATACACATCAATTGTGGAAGAATGCTTTATGTGCCAACACAGAACCACAGTGTTCTGGAACTTTCTAGACACCTGGCAGATTCTTCGGAGAAACATGAACGCAGCTTAGAAGGTACTTTGTTATCTTGGGGCAACTTCAACCTTGGGGCTTGTGTATACGTCCATTTCGAGACTTGACCATGGATGGAGTGAGGTGGATTGAGTGCGTTGGCTGAATGGAATGAGGTGGACTGAGTGCTTTGGCTGACAGTCCAAGTCTCTTTCACAGCCGCGTTCAATGCCTGTACTCTGCTTCAAATGTTCTGGTTGTTTCCAAGCCCCACTTCAAATTGCCGAGGTTCCAGTTGCATATCCTGTGAAATCTGTACACGATTCTGATTCCGTCGATGCATGATCCGAATTGCTGACGCTGTCATGCCTCTTGAACTCGATGCACAGCCACGGAGATGCTCAAGTGGTTGTTTACAGATGAGACAAAGAGAAGCCTCGTGTTTTTGTCCAGCTCTAGTCTATCTAGTCTAGTCTATCTCGTCTAGTCTATCTAGTCTAGCTTATCTAGCCTATCTAGTCTAGTCTATCTAGTCTAGTCTATCTAGTCTATCTAGTCTATCTAGTCTATCTAGTCTATCTAGTCTATCTAGTCTATCTAGTCTATCTAGTCTATCTAGTCTATCTAGTCTATCTAGTCTATCTAGTCTATCTAGTCTATCTAGTCTATCTAGTCTATCTAGTCTATCTAGTCTATCTAGTCTATCTAGTCTATCTAGTCTATCTAGTCTATCTAGTCTATCTAGTCTATCTAGTCTATCTAGTCTATCTAGTCTATCTAGTCTATCTAGTCTATCTAGTCTATCTAGTCTATCTAGTCTATCTAGTCTATCTAGTCTATCTAGTCTATCTAGTCTATCTAGTCTATCTAGTCTATCTAGTCTATCTAGTCTATCTAGTCTATCTAGTCTATCTAGTCTATCTAGTCTATCTAGTCTATCTAGTCTATCTAGTCTATCTAGTCTATCTAGTCTATCTAGTCTATCTAGTCTATCTAGTCTATCTAGTCTATCTAGTCTATCTAGTCTATCTAGTCTATCTAGTCTATCTAGTCTATCTAGTCTATCTAGTCTATCTAGTCTATCTAGTCTATCTAGTCTATCTAGTCTATCTAGTCTATCTAGTCTATCTAGTCTATCTAGTCTATCTAGTCTATCTAGTCTATCTAGTCTATCTAGTCTAGTCTATCTCGTCTAGTCTATCTAGTCTAGTCTATCTAGTCTAGTCTATCTAGTCTAGTCTATCTAGTCTAGTCTATCTAGTCTAGTCTATCTAGCCTATACTTATATGACTAGAATACAATGCGAGTAGTAGACGAGAACTGCACTGATGGAGTCCATAAGAGAGGATCCTCGTGGGACGAAGATAGAAGTAAAAAGGATCTCGCCGTATACATACAGCCGTATATACCCGATTAAGATGATCACTGAGTTCCACTACAGAATAGTTGAACTTGACTAGATATCCAGAAGGCAGGAGTGTATATTACCATCCAACAATACCTTCGCTTGAAGTTTTCAGTTCGTTTGGCCACGAGAGCCGTTGAGCCTCTTTTTTTGGTGCCAACGTAACGCTTTGTATGTGCTGGTACTCGGTCAGTCTTTGGGTTGAAGCTATATGGGTGAACTTGGAAGAGACCATGTGGCAGTGTAGACTGGACCAAGACTGGACCCTGATATTCTGGACGGACCCTGATATTCTGGACGAACCCTGATATTCTGGACGGACCCTAATATTCTGGACTCCAGGATCAGGTCCATTCTGGAAGGTTGGGATAGACGTGGAATACAGTGTTTTTCGAAACTATTCAAACCCGCACGATAAAAAGTTTCAAACCATACAGGCAAATTATACAAACCAATATTTTAGAGAGTTTCCTACCTGTCACACTTCAGTTCCTTTCGTCTAACCCTTGATGAATATTGCAAGACTCCTAAATCCATTACATATAAGGCAATCCTCCAGATTCAACATTTCAGAATCTTGAATTTTAATGAAAGTTGTGAACATTTGGTTTGAAAGATTGTGCGAAGGAGTACGAAACATTTTGCTGTGTTGGTTTGAATAGTTTTGAAAAGCACTGTACACATTACAAGAACAATAGACTGATGGTACAACCCAGGGAGAAAGCACAGATTGGTGGCACCCAGCGTACACTAAGAAAAATTTTGACTAGACCACGTATATGATTTTTAGTTTTTCCCTAGGTCCTTTTGTGCAACTACTTTTTTGTGTTTTGGCTGGTATTTTTGGCTGGTATTTTTGGCTGGTGTTCCTGATATTGCACCCATCGTAGGAATAATGAGAAACAGTGAAAATGTGCAAATGTCAAGATGTAAATGTATAAAGTCAAAATTCAAATTATGCAGGACCAAGGAAAGGTGTAATCCAAGCTCATGTGACCAAATATCCCGTTCCAAAATTCACCCACTCCATTATTTCTAGAGCTGAATGGACTAGTCTTGTGGGACCCACTTTCGATGCAGCCCCTGCACACAGCGCGAAGAATAAAAAGCATCGCTCCATGTGCATGCACGTCAACATGGCCGCAGACAACTTATCCAAGAAGAAGCAAAAGGCGCTTCTGTTTCGAAAAGGCAAGGACGAGCGGGCCGCCGAGAAGGCCGAGAAGGCCAAGCGAAAGGTAGACGAAGAGGGGAAGAAGGAGAGTGACGAGGGTGAGAGTGAGAAGGAGAAGAAGGAGAAGAAGGAGAAGGAGAAGCAGAAGGAGGAGAAGGAGAAGGAGAAGGAGAAGAAGGAGAAGAAGGAGAAGAAGGAAAAGAGGAAAAGAGAGGATGGAGAACCCACGGAAGGTGCCAAAAAAAGAAAAACAAGACGAGGAAAGAAAGGCAAAGGTGCTAATAATGGAGCAGGCCCCCGGTACATTCTCTTCATTGGAAACCTCCCCTACGACACCACGCAAGGCGAAATCGAGCACCATTTCCAGAAATGCCAGGCCGACCGCATCCGGCTCCGGAGGGAAAAGGGTATAGCGTTTTTGGAGTTTGATAGTGACAATTCGCATATCAAGAACAAAATGGACCAGGCGCTCGCCATGCACCACTCGGTGTTCCGAGGCCGCAAGATCAACGTGGAGCTCACAGCAGGCGGGGGAGGCAATTCCGAGGCCCGTGTGACCAAATTGAAGGAAAAGAACGACCGCTTATTGGAGGAACGCCGGGAGCGAATCAAGAAACTGGACGCCAAGAAGGCGGAGGCCAGGGCCGAGAAGAACGACTCTACGCCGTCCACCACGGGGGGAATGCATCCTGCTCGTGCTGCCCTATTGAACCAGTAATCTTCTTTCAATAGGGCCGGGTGAAAGAAGTTATTATTATGGTTGGTCCTGCCATGAAACTAGTGTTGCTAGAGTTCGAAGCCCGGTGGTTGAAGAAAGGAAAGAGTCCACGTTGGACAGAACAAGAAGTACCAAGTATCCCTGCAGACATTTCAAAAGGAGTACTCTTTATGTGGGGTGCACGAAGTGTTCTGCAGTGATTGAGTGTTACAGATCCATGATCTGAAAGAAGCTGCTGTAGTCAGGTCAGTCTGGTCTATCTCAATCTCTAGCTATAGGGCCAGTTCTGGTCTATCTCAATCTCTAGCTATAGGGCCAGTTCTGGTCTGCTCTAGTTCTGCTCTGCTCCAGTCCCAGTCCCAGATCTAAAAGCCCAAGTGGTATCTGCTGATCAAATAAAGTATTAGACATTATCAAAGGACTCTTGTATCTACCAGATCAAAGTGCCATGCATGGAATGCTCAGTCCAGCTTACCATCCCTGACATAATAGAAATGAAGCACTTACCGAAAATGCACTCACGTACCAAAAGTACAAGTCTGCACGGTGTTTTTCAAAAAGCAGCGTGGCAAACAATCCAAATCGCACTAGCAAAATAAAGTACACCAATCATTCAAAAGCTTCGTACGCCTTTGCTCAATCCTCCAAAGCAGAAGCGTAAGATTTGCTTCCATTAGAATTCAATATTCTGGTATATTAAATCTGGATGTTGTCCTCATGCGCACTACATTCGGAAGTGTTGCAGTACCAATCAAGGGCCCAAACGGACGAAATTGTTTCCTTATTACCCTGCATTTGAAAATTTGAATCATTGGTTTGTTTAATTTTGTTAGTATGATTCATAGTGTCTGCGAAAGACCAAATCGCCAGGGAATGCTATATTGAGAAAATAGCGATCTTGGTGATTTTGAGCGGGTTTCAACAAAGCGGATTTCAGATTTCAACAGAACGATTTCAACAGAGTCTAACTGATTTCAGATTTCAACAGAACGATTTCAACAGTTTTCTAAGCAGTTTTTAAGTAAAAATCGGCATACCATGGTTGCTTTAATACATTTATGCCTCACCAATACTTTTCTCCCCAAGTGGCCTATTTCTTTGAAGAAACGTCTCACCGGAAACTCTCCTCTAGAACAACAGGAGTCATCAAACGATGGTAGCCGGAAATGCTATGATGCAATTGCAGATCCACTATGTTGAGTGCAAATTCCACATCACCCCCATTATAGTACTTCGTACAAGGATGGCCTGGCCATTGTTAGGATCGAAAAGAGTAGGCTTCAAAATTCTCAATAGACAGGCCCATTGCGGATCTAACCTCCCCCAACCTCGATGTCGAATTGTTTTGGACATGCGAAAGCCATACTTTGAGAATTTCAGTAGATTTGGAAGTTCTAACATCTGGAAAACCGGTTGCACAGGTGTGTCGGCCTAGACTTGTAGTCAGCTTGATAGCTTATGTCCTGTGTTCTCGATCAAAAGTCTCAGCTTTATCGAAAGCCTTTGGGTCGTTCTTGCTGTGGAATAGGCAAGATAGTGTGCACAGGACCACGTATGGAGTCAATTGTAACAGGAAAGTCAAACTGGGATGCTGGCCACGTGAGATATCTGAGATTCGATTTGAAGGGATTTCTTTGAATTGACTTGTAAGTGCGTTTAGCAAGCATTCTCCCCGGTCAGAAGGACGTCCAGTTTCGGTAAGAATGTAAAGGCCAAGATCGGTAAGAAGGTAAAGGCCAAGATCGGTAAGAAGGTAAAGGCCAAAATCGGTAAGAAGGTAAAGGCCAAAATCGGTACGATGATAGTAAAGACTAAGATCGGTAAGAAGGTAAAGGCCAAGATCGGTAAGAAGGTAAAGGCCAAAATCGGTAAGAAGGTAAAGGCCAAGATCGGTAAGAAGACAGTAAAGGCCAAGATCGGTAAGAAGGTAAAGGCCAAAATCGGTAAGAAGGTAAAGGCCAAAATCGATTAGAAGGTAAAGGCCAAGATCGGTAAGAAGGTAAAGGCCAAAATCACTAAGATGACAGCAAAAACTAAGATCCGTCTCAGTCAATTCGTTCCAATTTTCTGCGGAGGCATTTGATGCCGAAGGGTAGCCACAAGAAGAGAATCCACATAAAGAAAGGCGCAATGGAAAGGAGAATGTGACTTCAATCTCAGGTCCACGAGCCGAGGCAATTGAAGTAAGCAGACCGTGGAGCCGGAAGTAATCTTTGGCGTTCATGACACCAGCACAGGGTGCAGTTTCGGGCTAAGTGATTCCGAAAGTCCTCGTCAAGGGTTCAAGTAACGCAGCTCCGCCAAAGGATTGGAGCCAGGCAAAAACTGATGGGAGGTAAAGGGAGTCGAGTTGATTAAGCCCAGCAAACGGGCTGGCTGGAGTGATTACTCGGCAAAGACCGAGACTTTTTAGAAAATGCAATATATTATATTGGGAGGAGCAACTAAGGTCATTTTATAAGAGGCTTTAGATTCTGCCTAATTTGGGTGATGCTGTAAAAAGTGTGGAGTAAGGTGGGTGAGGAACTGATGGTGAGAAGAGTGCGGGCAGAAATTGCAGCCAAATCTATACAGACTACACTACAAATTACAGACTACAAATTACAGACTACAAATTACAGACTACAAATTACAGACTACAAATTACAGACTACAAATTACAGACTACAAATTACAGACTACAAATTACAGACTACAAATTACAGACTACAAATTACAGACTACAAATTACAGACTACAAATTACAGACTACAAATTACAGACTACAAATTACAGACTACAAATTACAGACTACAAATTACAGACTACAAATTACAGACTACAAATTACAGACTACAAATTACAGACTACAAATTACAGACTACAAATTACAGACTACAAATTACAGACTACAAATTACAGACTACAAATTACAGACTACAAATTACAGACTACAAATTACAGACTACAAATTACAGACTACAAATTACAGACTACAAATTACAGACTACAAATTACAGACTACAAATTACAGACTACAAATTACAGACTACAAATTACAGACTACAAATTACAGACTACAAATTACAGACTACAAATTACAGACTACAAATTACAGACTACAAATTACAGACTACAAATTACAGACTACAAATTACAGACTACAAATTACAGACTACAAATTACAGTGTTTTTCGAAATGATTCAAACCCGCACGATAAAAAGATTCAAACCACAATAGCAAAATTAAACAAACCAATAATTTATAGACTTTTATACCCCTTTCACTCCATTCTGTCCGTTTAGACCCTTGGTTGATATTGCAAGACTCCTAAATTTATTAAATATATAAGAAAATACTCCAAATTCAACATTTCAGAATATTGAATTCCAATGAAAGTTGGTGTACGTTTGGTTTGAAAGACTGCGAAGGAGTACGAAACATATTGCTGCGCTGGTTTGAATAGTTTTCAAAAACACTGTACAGACTACAAATTACAGACTATACTACAAATTACAAATTACAGACTACACTCACTGCACTACACGCAGTTTGATGCAATTTTTTGTTTCGTCTAAAAGACTGGTCGCTCACTCCAACACACAATTACCGTTGGCACCATGGTGCAAACATTATGCAGGCAAATCAAACCGAAACGCTTGAGGTAGCAACGAGCTCTTGTTGGTCGCGTTGCGCTCTTGTCTCGAGTCTCATTTAGTACAGTGTTTTTCATAAGTATTCAAATGAGCGCAGCAAAATGTTCAAACCATACTAGCAAAATTAAACAAACTGATAAGTCAAAAAGTTTTGTGCTTATGACTAAAAAAATGCTAAGGATCAAGGACTTGAAATAAGCGGTTTATGTGAAGTCTTAATTTAATATTCAAAACAGTAACTTTTTGAATTATTGGTTTCTTTAATATTGCTAGTGTGGTTTGAATCTTTATCGAGCGGGTTTGAATTGTTTTGAAAAACACTGTATGAGAGAGTACGAGTGTAGCGTGCGACAGCGTACGACAAGAAGTGAACCGTGGTGAAGGAGGCGCATATCTGGCGAGAATGAGACGGAGAATGACGGAGAATGACGGAGAATGACGGAGAATGACAGAGAATGACAGAGAATGACGGAGAATGACGGAGAATGACGGAGAATGAAGGGGAATGACGGAGAATGACGGAGAATGAGACGGCTCGTGAAGAAAGGTGAGATAGATCCACCGTCCGAACCGTGGGTTTCAAACGGTAAGCCAAAGGCTTGATTGCATCATTGGAGTAGCGAGAGAGGCTTTCTGAGGAACACAGTGGCATCAAGGGCGGTGACCAAGCTGATTGGTTAGTGGGTACCCGACAGGATGACTCGGGAATTCTTGTTTGGGTTTGACTAGGGTGGCAAAGGGCTGCATGGGGCATTGTGACGTACTTGAAAGTAGCGTCAAGATCTCCATATGGTTTTAGAAAGCTGAGAAAGGAGTGTCAAACGAAAGACGAGATCAAACAAAAAGACGAGATCAAACGAGATCAAACGAAAAGACGACATCAAACGAAAGACGAGATCAAAAGACATCCATCGAAATGACGACATCAAACGAGATCAAACGAAAAGACATCCATCGAAATGTCAACCTAGTCATCTATAAATCCAGACAAATCGACTTGACTGTGGGTTGAGACTAGATGAGTAATAGCTCATCAGGGGTACAAGCTGAGATAAGGCCAGGTGGAAAAATTAACCCAGACCAAAACGGCAAAGTGGGCCAGGCAACAACGAGGACTTAGTTTGACAGCTCCCAAGTGACTGCGCATTCACCATGTTCGCTGAATGCCCGTGGTACGACTTGGTGTGAAGCGGCGAGAGAAGCGTATGGCAAAAGATCATGCGAAAGGAGTGTGTCTAAGACCTCAATCAAAGAAAAGGCAGAATGGGTGGGTGCAACTCCACGTTATGTTCCTTAATCTATTATACCCAACTACTTTGGTCGTTGATGGTTCCTGGACGTGGCTTATAAAACTTTGAGAAACTTGGAACCGCAATGTCTTCCCTGGAATAATGGTGCTATTATGGCCATTGCAGATCCACTACGATGACTGCAAATTCCACATCAAGTTTATCATAGCATTTCGTGATGGGCTTGCCATTGTTACGATCGGGCAGATGGGTGAATCCTCTATAGACAGGGCCCTGCGTACCGTGGAAAACATTTAGGTTGGTATGATTAAAACTCGGGTTTTTTCTATCCAAATGTTGCTACCTATGCTCAGCAAGAATCGAACTTGCACAATAATATCCGTGATAACACACTATACATTGTGTTATAGTCCATAATGACGGATGGCCAGAAACGCTAATGGCTGAAAAGACAAGTAGACTTTTCAACTTGTGTTTTAGCGTATATTGGTGTACGGGAATGTATAAACTCCATCACTGATAGTAACTCTCCTGACCCCTCCCACTACCCTAGTACCTATCCTGATGTACGTTGCACCTACTCTACACCACACTGGGCTCTACTCTCATTTTTTTCTAATTCTATGGTGACTACTGTAGTGCTATATACCAAGAGTAAGGAAGTAAATACATGAATCACTTTATTAATTCTCAGGTCGGCAAGCACTGCGTGCTCAAATTAACCATTAGCCGCATAGCCAGGACTCGCACGGCGTCGCCGTATATAATACACAACCACAAAGGTCCCTGACCCTACTCTCCGTCTCACTCTGGAAGTTCATGTCGGTCTCAATCTGAATCTCAATTTCAGTGTCCATGTCGGTGATCTCATCAATGTCCATGTCGGTCTCAATCTCAATGTCATCAATGTCCATGTCGGTGATCTCATCAATATCCATGTCGGTCTCAATCTCAATGTCATCAATGTCCATGTCTCAATCTCATCAATGTCCATGTCGGTCTCAATCTCAATCTCATCAATGTCCAATGTCTCTGAGTCTCGCTTGCATTCACCCACCCAATTTCTCGTATGCTCTTTCATATATCTCAACCACCTTCTCCAATAACATGACACCCATTATGTCCATCAACATCCATCATGGTAGGTAACATTCACATTCTGTCTGTCCATAAACTTCCATTAACATTACCGAATGTCCTTCAAGGTCACCATTAATCAACATTGTAATCGCTTCATTGCCATCTAATTCAACATTCACTGCTATTCATTGATAGTCTGAGTTATTCCTTCGAGGGTGTGTTTAATAGCCATTATTAGCATAGCACGACCAACGGAAGATGATTATTGACCATGGCAAACGACCCATGAAGTTTGGTAGCTGATCAATTAACTCTGGAACCGAACGAGTGGAAGAACTGAATGAACGAATGAACAAATGACCGACGAATGACCGACGAATAAAACACTGAATGAATGGTAGCTGACAAACGAATTAACTCAATAAATAACTGAATGAACAAACCGATCGGATCAACGAATGGAATGAACGAACTGAATAAACGAATGGAATGAACGCTTCACTGATTAAACAAACTGTATGGTGATGGCGACTCACAATATCGTACACTTCTTGGCCTTACGGACCCTTCTTCTCCTTTCGGAAACGGGTTTCGAGGATCCATGGCCTGCTGCCGCAGCAGCAGCATCAGCATCGTCCTTGACATCGTTCTTCATGGTTGGAGGGTCCAAAACAACACGAATAGAAAAATCAAAGAGTTCCTGGATTCCCAGCTGCAGAGCGGCAGAACACTCCATGTAGCGGATGGCGCCCACTTCCTTGGCCAATTTGTGGCCTTGCGAAGCGGAAATGGGTCTCTGGCCACGTTCCTGCAACTCGTCCAAAACATGGTATTCGTCCCTCAAGTCGGTTTTCGTGCCCACCAACACCACCAAAATGTCCTTGGGCGAATGGTGCAAGATTTCCGGCACCCACTTGGCCTTGACGTTGGCAAACGAGTCTGGCGAAATCACCGAGAAACAACACAAGAAAATCTCGGTTTGAGGGTATGACAACGGCCTCAACCGGTCGTATTCCGCTTGACCGGCGGTATCCCAAAGCCCCAACTTGATGGGCTCACCATCCACCATCACTGACGCGGAGTAATTGTCAAAAACAGTGGGTATGTAATCGTTGGGGAATGTATTGGTGGTATAAGAGATAAGGAGACATGTTTTACCCACGCCTCCGTCACCAACCACCACTGCTTTTATACTTCTCATGGTGCCAACGGATTAGTGCTGCTTTATATAGTGTCTTGCTTTGCGTTTGCTTTTGTGTTCGCTTTCGCTTTTGGGACAGCGTTTGCGTTAACGTTTGCGTTTGTGTTAGCCTTGGCTCCTGTGTCTTGCTTTTGTGTTTGCAGATTAGTGACTTAGTATATAACTGGTCGGTAATCCTAGCGAGAGATTTGGCTTTTTGGCTTGGGCTTTCACAGTTTCGCTTAGGCAGTTTCTCTGTTTGGCTTTGGCAGTTTTTCTGTTTGGCTTTGGCAGTTTCTCTGTTTGGCTTTGGCAGTTTCGCTGTTTGGCTTTGGCAGGTTCGCTGTTGGCCTTGGCTGTAAGTCGGTCGGGGAGTGCGTGGTGGGTATAAGACCTTTTGTGATGCTCAAAGATAGATCGGACTTTCGTGTCTTCTTGTACTTAAGGCGCACGAGACTAGTTTCCAAAGGTTCTTTGTTCTTTTAGGGAGGGAAAGATCTGATGACTTTTGCGACGCAGAGATATTGTCGGCTGAGACTAGGTGCTGGCGGAGGTACGGGTGCGCACTTTGGCGACTGCACGCTCTCTTAATTTGGCGAAGGGTGGTGTGCTGTCACTCGGGCGCTGTGCCGAGATTTACCCCTACCACCTCGAGAGGCCAGGGTTTGTGTGCTCAAGACTACTACATCCAGCAACCTAGCCCGGGCTATTTCCGGGGGTATGGTGCCGGGGCCAGCACCTGCTGCCACATGCGGAATGGCACATATGCGCGCCAGCGTATCCTCGAAATAATGCGCAGTCTATCTTGCACCCGTACACCGGAGGTTTTTTTTTACCGAGGGCGCTCCACATGTGCACCCGTACACCTCTTTGTTTCCAACCGCCCCACGCACCCGTACCCCTATTGTTTCCGAGGTCGCTCGTCTGCAATGCCATGCGCGCTGCTGCACACGCGGTTTCAGACTATCCCCTGCTGTTGCAGCAATTGTGCGAGAATGCAACCACCTGAGGGAGAAGTGGGGGATGAGTACTTCGTCTATAAAAGGGGGCGTTCCCCTCCCTTACTTTTGGCCAGCTCTTCACTTGTGGCTATGGGGGGTTTTCATGTATGAAACGGTAATGCTGCCCACTTTTTTTTAGCCAGCGTTTTTAGGCCTTCCAGCGTCCTTTTCAGCCAGCCACTTCCTGCAACCTATTTTTTTCGGGTCACCTAGCCAGCAAACTTTAGGGTTGTAAATATTTTTTCTCAACCGAAAGAGGAAGGAAAAGGGCCCAAAATGGATGTAAGGAACAAATTTACGAAATGAATATGGAACAGCTGAGGCGGTCTGACTGGCGGTCCAAGGTGCCTCCCTAAAACTGTTTGAGGGGTGCACCACATTTTGATGGGACATTACAAGACAGTGACACTTTTATGAGTGTATTCACCATCTGTGGATCAGCTCATTCTGCCCAGAATGGATTGATACAAGTCTAGTGTGTTTTGGCTGGGATTCAGAAAATAAAACCATGGATTTTCTTTTTGATACAGACTGCATATAAACATGGCTCTTGAATATTACGAGATACGAACATTGGCGTGGCAAGTTGCATGTTCTATGATCGGAAACAACAAAGAAGAAAAAGAAAAATGCTTTGTCGGGAATGTTGGGACTACAGGTATTAGATAAGGTTCAGTCACGTGATATTTTCTTCTTCCGATACTTACTGAGTATCCAATAAGAAGCATGTTGACAAGGCTTCAGGCTAATAGCTAAGGGCCACTATGTCTAGGGCCGCAGTACTGCATTGAGTGGGCTGTAATGACTCCAAAAAGACCTGAAACAGGAGCTCTTGAAGTAGCCACCCTTTCAAACACCTAAATGCCCCCCACCACCAGAACCACCAGATGAATAGGTTGCTTGGACAGGCATTTTAATTCTCAATTGGTCATTTGAAGCAAGAAGACTTAGCAACGGTTATATGCAGTCGCAACTAATTCCACCCGAATCAATAGTCCCAACAACTCCCACCAAACCGTCCGGTCCTTGGCACAAAGTAAACTGGATTGGACAATAAGAGTGGCAGAAGCAGATAGAGCTTATATGGCGGAACAAACCATATTATTGGGCAAGAGGATCCGGTGAGCGCCCTATTGTTGAAGTTTATTTGGAACACGTCACAAAGACGCCAAGCAAAAAAAAGGCATTTACACTTTTTCTACATGAGTTTATGAAATTTACCGAAGGCCGATCTTCCCTGTGCATAAAAAGCCAATCCCAGAAAAGGTTATTAATTGTGTGTCATGACTACAGAACCGAGGCGAGCGAACGCATTAGGCCAGACCAAAATAAAACAAAATGCGATACCGGACTAACGATCCAGAAGTATTAAAAAAGGTTCATACTGTGAATTGACCCATTGAAGTGTTTCATATCCGGTTATATTTGGGTCCAGTCTCTGATTGGCTCGTATTTTAATGGCTCATATTTTCATGGTGAAACAATGGCACATGGAATAAAAGGGAACATTCAAAAACAGTGGGAAGGTTTCAGTTGAGGTCATGAAGTTTGGGAGATCCGAGTCCCGAACGAAGTATTGGAGACCGGAGTCCCGAATCAAATGTCAGAATGTTATGATTTCAGAATGTCAGAATGTTATGATTTCAGAATGTCAGAATGTTATAATTTCAGAATGTCAGAATGTTAGAATTTCAGAATGTCAGAATGTTAGAATTTCCGAATGTCAGAATGTTAGAGTTTCTACTCCAGAGAATGTCAATGCTTTTTTGAACCAAGCTTTTTTTGAGGTTTCAGTTATAATTGGTGGTGGTTATGCGAATGAGTTCTTGAAACGTCACTAAATGTGAAAGGACTTTTTGGGAAAGTATTTTGGTCTATCATGATTAATTGCTTTTCTTGATCTACTTCATTGAATCGTCGACTCATTAACTTGCTGGTTTATGACTTACGGTGTCATGGCATACACATGTGGGACCCATGTTAGTCTCAATGTCAGCTGGGCGTTGAAAAGTTGGGTCTTGCACGACCAGCTACTCAACACGCACAACCGAATAACGAACCAAACCAAATCAAACCAAACCAAACCATGGCATACCAAGATCTCGTCCCCGTGGGTACCGCGCTCATAATCAGTGCCACGTCGTTTGGCCTCGGAGTGATCTACTCCAACCTTCCCTACGACTACAACACGTTGTGGAGCGTGCAGCCGGGAGCATTTGAGACGTCCATGGCGCACTATGCACAGTGGGTCAATGCACCAATGAGAGTGCACCACATCTTGCACGTTGTGATTGCGTTGGGGTTGATTGGGTGTTTCATCAAGTTGTTCAAGCCCGACCCCGAAGTCAAGTACTTTGAGTACGGCACGCTCGGCATGATGATGGCCGGCGTGGTGGTTTACTTGACCAACTTGCGGATCGGTGCCAACCTGTGTATTTCTGGCCAATGGGGCGAGGTGGACATGGACACGGGAATCAACGTGATGGCCGCGTCGCAGTTCATGATGGTGCTTGCGTTGGTGGGAGTGTTGGTGTTGCAGGGAGGCTTGTACTATGCGCAATGGTACGAGAAAGGGCTCCGCCAGAAGTTCTTTGAGGAGGAGAGACAAGCCCAGGAGAAGAGAGAGGAGAAGGAGAAGCAGGCGGAGCCAGAAGTGGTGTCTGCACAGACCTCTGCCACCGCGCCCAAGAAACAAGCCAAGAAGAGAGTCTGATTGTGTGATCATTAGATTGGATTGTCGATTGATTAATTGTTGATTGATTTAATTATTGATTGATTTAATTGTCGATAATTATTGTCGATTGATATAATTGTTGATTGATTTAATTGTCGATTGATTTAATTGTCGAGAATTATTGTCGTTTGATATAATTGTTGATTGATTTAATTGTCGATTGATTTAATTGTCGATAATTATTGTCGATTGATTTAATTGTTGATTGATTTAATTGTCGATAATTATTGTCGATGGATTTAATTGTTGATTGATTTAATTGTCGAGAATTATTGTTGATTGATTTAATTGTCGAGAATTATTGTTTATTGATTCATACTGATATTTTGGTTCAGGGTTGATTGGTCGATGGTCCAAGTCTTTTGTCAGACAGAAAGACGTTTTACCAATACACGTCTCTACTAGTCTTACAGTAGTAGTCCTGAGAGGGCCAAATCAACATCAACAGATTTAAGCAGGAAGCGAAAAGCCTGAGTAGAATGTCCAACTAAGCTGAACCGGGACATCGTGTTTGGGCTCATAACCTACGATTTAGGAGTTCAGCAGTTCAGCCTTTCAGCCTTTCAGCAGTTCAGTTCAGCAATTCAGCAATTCAGCAGTTCAGCAGTTCAGCAGTTCAGTTCAGCAGTTCAGCAGTTCAGCAGTTCGTAATTCTGGTTGTGCTAGATATATTCATTTTAATGATTTTTTTATCCAAATTGGCCAGAGTACCCACTTATCAAGCTAATCAGGAACCGAGGCTACTACACCTTGGTCCACCATTACACCCTTTGGCTACCCCTGGCTGCGTAAGTATGTGCCTGCGAACTTCCGGAGCTCACCAACGAGTATGGGCTGGAAATTCCGTTTGAGGAACCTAACAGTAGTATAATAGTAGAGTCTTATAGTCTTCTAGTAGAGTGTAATATTATAGTCTTCTAGTATAGTAGTATAGTATAGCCTTTCATATAGTGTAATAGTACAGCCTTTCAGTATAGTGTAATATTATAGTCTTCTAGTCTTCTAGTATAGTGTAATAGTAGAGTCTTATAGTCTTCTAGTATAGTGAAATAGTATAGTGTAATAGTATAGTAGTATAGTATAGCCTTTCATATAGTGTAATAGTATAGTCTTTCAGTATAGTATAATAGTATAGCCTTTCAGTATAGTGTAATAGTATAGTGTCATAGTAGTATAGTAGTATAGTCTTATAGTATAGTGTAATAGTATAGTGTAATAGTATAGTGTGATACAGTGTTTTTGAAAATCATTCAAACCAACACAGCAAAATGTTTCGTACTCTTTCGCCCAATCTTTCAAACCAAATGGTGAATGCGTCACGCCAGATTTAATAGAATTCAATGTGGAGAAAAGTTGATCTGATGATTGTCTTATATAAATTCAGGAGTCTTGCAATATTAGTAAAGGCTCAAAACGGACGGTTTTGAACTGGAAGGGGTACGAAACTCTTTAAGTTATTGGTTTGAAACATTTTGCTAGTGTGGTTTGAATCTTTTATCGTGTGGGTTTGAATAGTTTTGAAGAACACTGTATTATAGTGTAATAGTATAGTGTAATAGTATAGTGTAATAGTATAGTGTAATAGTATAGTGTAATAGTATAGTCTTACAGTATAGTGTAATAGTTAGTGTAATAGTTAGTGTAATAGTTAGTGTAATAGTTAGTGTAATAGTAGTATAGTTTTATAGTATAGTGGCATAGTAGATTTACAGTTAACTTCACAGTGCAGTGTAATAGTCTAGTTTGTCCTGGTCTTGCAGTATAGTGTAAAAGTAGAGTCTTGCAGCTAATTTCACAGTATACTCTTACAGTATAATGTCATAGTAGAGTCTTATCGTATAGTGACATAGTGTAGTTTTACAGTTAATTTCACAGTATAGTGTAATAGTACAGTCTTCTGGTATAATGTAATAGTATAGTGTAATAGTAGAGTCTTATAGTGTAGTCTTACATAAAAGCCTTACAGTTAATTTCACAGTATAGTCTTACAGTATAGTATAGTAGTATAGTGTAATAGTATAGTATAGTAGTATAGTAGTATAGTAGTATAGTAGTATAGTAGTATAGTACTATAGTGTAATAGTATAGTGTAATAGTATTGTGTAATAGTATAGTATAGTAGTACAGTGGTATAGTATAATGCCATAGTATAGTGTAATGGTATAATGAAATAGTATAGTGTAATAGTATAATGTAATAGTATAGTCTTCTAGTATAGTGTAATAGTAGAGTCTTATAGTAACGGAATTCCTTATAAGACAGGATCAATGGCTCGGATGGAGAATAAACTTGAAAAATCAAAATTGGTGACTCGCTTAATTCTCGCTCCACAATGACAATAGTTTGGTTGTCCAGTTCTGTTAGCTCCCCAGGCTCAGTATACCATACGGAATGGAGAAGAGGGAATGCAAGCCAATAATAGAATTTATATTTCTTCAATCGGAGAAAACAAGCAACCCAAACTTCCTCGCTATTTTCCCCTCCTTCATGTTTATCAATAGCTGCTTTCCCAGTATAGTGTAATAGTATAGTAGTATAGTAGTATAGTGTAATAGTATAGTAGTATAGTAGTATAGTGTAATAGTTAGTGTAATAGTATAGTAGTATAGTGTAATAGTATAGTATAGTGTAATAGTATAGTGTAATAGTATAGTGTAATAGTATAGTATTGTGTAATAGTATAGTATTGTGTAATAGTATAGTAGTATAGTCTTCTAGTCTAGTTTTACAGTTAAGTTCACAGTATAGTGTAATAATACGATCTTCTGGTATAATGTAATAGTATAGTGTAATAGTGTAATCTTCTAGTATATTGTAATAGTAGAGTCTTTCAGTACAGTGTAGTAGCATGGTGTAATAGTATAGTCTTACAGTATAATGTAATAGTACAATGTTTTTCAAAACAATTCAAACCTGCACGATAAAGAGATTCAAACCACACTAGCAATATTAAAGAAACCAATTATTCAAAAAGTTACTGTTTTGAATATTAAATTAAGACTTCACATAAACCGCTTATTTCAAGTCCTTGATCCTTAGCATTTTTTTAGTCATAAGTACTAAACTTTTTGACTTATCAGCTTGTTTAATTTTGCTAGTATGGTTTAAACATTTTGCTGCGCTCATTTGAATAGTTATGAAAAACACTGTATAGTCTTACAGTATAATGTAATAGTATAGTATAGTAGTATAGTAGTGTAATAGTATAGTCTCATAGTATAGTCTTACAGTTAATCTCACAGTATAGTGTAATAGTATAGTCTTATAGTATAGTCTTATAGTATAGTCTTATAGTATAGTCTTATAGAATAGTCTTATAGTATAGTCTTATAGTATAGTCTTATAGTATAGTCTTATAGTATAGTCTTATAGTATAGTCTTATAGTATAGTCTTGCAGTATAGTATAGTAGTAGAGTAATATAGTATAGTAGTATAGTCTTTGAGTATAGTGTAATAGTATAGTATAATCGTATAATGTAATAGTATAGTCTTTGAGTATAGTGTAATAGTATAGTGTAATCGTATAATGTAATAGTATAGTCTTATAGTTAATTTCACAGTGTAGTCTTATAGTATAATGTAATAGTATAGTATAGTATAGTAGTATTATCTTCTAGTGTAGTTTTACAGGTAATTTCACAGTACGGTGTCATAGTATAGTCTTATAGTATAGTCTTACAGTATAATGTCATAGTATAGTATAATAGTATAGCCTTTCATATAGTGTAATAGTAGAGTCTTTCAGTATAGTGTAATGGCATGTTGCCATAGTAAAATGATATAGTCTAGTTTTACAGTTAATTTCACAGTATAATGTCATAGTATAGTGTAATGGTATAGTGTAATAGTGTAATCTTCTAGTATATTGTAATAGTAGAGTCTTACAGTATAATGTAATAGTATAGTAGTATAGTAGTATAGTAGTATTTTCAACTTTTGTTTTAGTATAGTGTTTTTCAAAAGTATTCAAATGAGACCTGCAAAATGTTCAAACCACACTAGCAAAATTAAGTAACCAATAATACAAAAATTGTCTGTTTTGATTGATTAATTAAGACTTTCCATAAAAAGCGTATTTCAAATTCTTGATCCTTAGCTTTTTTTAGTCACAGATACGAAAATGTTTGACGTATCAGTTTGTTTATTTTTGCTAGTGTTGTTTGAACATTCTGTCGCAGTCATTTGAATAGTTTTCAAAAACACTGTATGTAGTACATTCAGGGTCATTTGGGGATCTTGAAATATTAATCAAGGGGAAAACGGACTTGGACTGAAAGTGGTACGAAACTCTTTAAATTGGTGCTTTGTTTAATTCTGCTAGTGTGACTTGAATTGTTTTATCGTGCGGGTTTGAATAGTTTGGAACAGTGTATTATTATGGTACAGTCTTGTAGGATAGTTTTATAGGGCAGTTTTATAGGACAGTTTTATAGGGTAGTCTTGTAGTACACTCTTATAGTAAAGTTTTATAGTACAGACTTCTAGTACAGTCATATAGTAAAGTTATGTAGGACAGTTTTATAGGACACTCTTATAGTAAATTCTTGTAGTACAGTTTTATAGTAAAGTCTTCTAGTACAATCCTTACAGGACAGTCTTGTAGTGCAGTTTTATCGTACAGTCTTATAGTAAAGACTTGCAGGACAGTTGTATAGTATAGTTTTATAGTCCAAATTTGTAGTACAGTCTTATAGTAAAGTTTTATAGTACACTCTTGTATTAAAGTCTTGTAGGATAGGTTTATAGGACAGTCTTGTAGGATAGGTTTATAGGACAGTCTTGTAGGACAGTCTTGTAGGACAGTTTTATAGGACAGTTTTATAGGATAGTTTTATAGGACAGTTTTGTAGGACATTTTTATAGGACAGTTTTGTAGGACATTTTTATAGGGCAGTCTTGTAGTACGAGGTTCTAGTAAGGTTTTATAGGACAATTTTATAGGACAGTTTTATAGTCCAAATTTGTAGTACAGTCTTATAGTAAAGTCTTGTTGTACAGTCTTGTATAAAAGTCTTATAGGACAGTTTTATAGTCCAGTTTTCTAGTACAAGCTTCTAGGACAGTCATGTAGTAAAGTTTTATAGGACAGTTTCATATGACAGTTTTATAGGACAGTCTCACAGTATATTATCACAGCATATTCTCACAGTATGTTGTCATAGTCCAGTTTTCTAGGACAGTCTTCTAGTACAATCTGATCGTACAGTTTTATAGTAAAGTTTTATAGTAAAGTTTTATAGGACAGTATTATAGGACACGCTTATAGTACAGTCTTCTAGTAAAGTCTTATAGGACAGTTTTATAGTAAAGTCTCATAGTACAGTCTTGTAGTAAAATCTTATAGTATATTGTCACAGCATATTCTCACAGTATGGTGTCATAGTCCAGTTTTCTATATACTGTGAGTGTGCAGCAGACAGTGCTGCCCAAGACTTGTTCCGAAACATGCTTCCACAGTGTACTGCCACGCCTGCTCAAAAACGCCGTATATCGTATCGTCAAATTTGCGCTATTGGCAATTTATTTCTCGTCTATGTGTTGCACGTGGTGGGGTCGAAGATGCCCTCAGTCCAACTCCAAAGCTTACTGGGAAACCTTCTTCTAGACATTGCGTGGGAATGAGCTACCTAGACTTCTTCCAGCAAGCTGCCCGGTCCTCCCAATACAAACAGGTCCGGTGCTTGGATTCTGAAACTCCCCTATGGCTTCTTGGGTGCGCCTTGGACGGATGGACATGTTTCCTAATGAACTGTTTAGCGACTCCACCAAAGGAAGCAGGATCCCCACCTCAAGGAAGCCAGCCAAAGCAACATGGTCGAAACGAATTGATTCCTCGGTCCTACTTCACAGGCTCCAAATTGCTAGAGATTTCCGAGCTCAACGCAGCAACCCACATGTTGCAACTGTCAAATGGCATCTTGGTCACAATAGTCTCAGAGTTTATTAGTATAGTCTCAGAGTTTCAGAGTTTCATGGCATATATAGTCTCAGAGTTTATTACATAGTATAGTCTCAGAGTTTATTACATAGTATAGTTTCACAGTTCATTACATAGTATAGTCTCAGAGTTTATTACATAGTACACCTCACAGTTCATTACATAGTATAGTCTCAGACTAGCAAAATTAACAAACCAATAATTTAAAAAGTTATTGTTTTGAATATTTAATCAAGACTTCACATAAACCGCTTATTTCAAGTCCTTGATCCTTAGCATTTTTTTAGTCATAAGTACAAAACTTTTCGACTTATCAGTTTGTTTAATTTTGCTAGTGTGGTTTGAACATTTTGCTGCGCTTATTTGAATAGTTATGAAAACTACGTACTCAACGATGTACTTAACGATGTACTCAACGTACTTAACGATGTACTTAACGATGTACTCAACGTACTTAACGATGTACTTAACGATGTACTCAACGTACTTAACGATGTACTTAACGATGTAAGACTTGTTAATATGACTCCGTTTACTGATAGAACCCTGGAACTAAACCTGTTGAAATTTGTTTACAACAGAACCACGCTTTGTTAAGACAGTCGGCAGCATGTGGGTTTATTCAAGACAATATGGCGTTTGTTACATAGTATAGTCTCAGAGTGTGTTACATATTATAGTCTCAGAGTGTGTTACATAGTATAGTCTCAGAGTGTGTTACATAGTATAGTCTCAGAGTTTATTACATAGTATAGTCTCACAGTTCATTACATAGTATAGTCTCAGAGTTCATTACATAGTACACCTCACAGTTTATTACATAGTATAGTCTCAGAGTTTCATTAAATAGTATAGTTTCAGAGTTTCATGGCATATATAGTCTCAGAGTTTATTACATAGTATAGTCTCAGAGTTTATTACATAGTACACCTCACAGTACGGTGTCACAGTGTAGTCTTATTGTACAGTCTTTTGGTAGAGTCTCATAGTACAATCACATAGTACAGTACTATGATACAGTATTATAGTATAGTCTTTTGGTATAGTGTCACCGTATAATCTCACAATACAATGCTTTTCAAAAGTATTCAAATGAGCCCTACAAAATGTTCAAACCACACTAGCAAAATAACAAACCAATAACTCAAAAGGTTTCGTACTCTTCTACTTCAGTTCCATGTATTTTTCCCCTTGATTGATATTTCAGGACTCCTAGATTTATTAGCTATTAGACAATCATCCAGATTTAACATTTCAACACATTGAATTCTGTTTAAAGTTGGTGTGAACATTTGGTTTGAAAGACTGTGCGAAGGAATACTAAACATTTTGCTACGCTGGTATGAATAGTTTTCAAAAAAACTGTAGTTAAAAATCACTGTACTCCGGACAATTCAAATGAGTGCGGCAAAATTAAACAAACTGATGAGTCAACAAGTTTCGTACTTGTAACAAAACAAATGCTAAGGATCAAGGATTTGAAATAAGCTGTTTATGAGAAGTCTAAATTAAATATTAAAACAGTCACTTTTTGAATTATTGGTTTCTGTAATTTTGTAGTGTGGTTTGATTGTTTTACAGTGTTTTTTGAAAGTATTCAAATGAGCCCTACAAAATGTTCAAACCACACTAGCAAAATAACAAATCAATAACTCAAAAGGTTTCGTACTCCTTCTACTTCAGTTCCTTTCGTCTTAAACTTGAAGAATATTGCAAGACTCTTAAATGACCCCAAATGTACTACATATAAGGCAAATCCCCAGATTCAACATTTCAGAATGTTGAATTCTAATGAAAGTTGGTGAACATTTGGTTTGAAAGACTTTGTAATGAGTACGAAAATTTTGCTGTGTTGGTTTAAATGGGTTCAAAAACACTGTATACAATGCTTTTCAAAAGTATTCAAACCAGCCAACCAAAATGTTTCGTACTCCTTCACTCAGTCTTTCAAACTAAGTGTTCACACCAACTTTCATTAGATTTCAAGATTGTGAATTGTTGAATCTGGAGGATTGTCTTATATGTATTAAATTAAGGAGTCTTGCAATATTCGTCACGGCTCAAAACCGGCTCAAAACCGAAAGGAACTGAACTGGAAGGGTACGATACTTTTTGAATTATTGTTTTGTTCAATTTGCTAGTGTGGTTTGAATCGTTTATCGTGCGGGTTTGAATTTTTTGAAAAACACTGTACAATGCTTTTCAAAAGTATTCAAATGAACCCTATAAAATGTTCAAACCGCACTAGCAAAATTAAACAAACTGATAAGTCAAAAAGTTTTGTGCTTATGACTAAAAAGGCTAAGGATCTAGGATTGTAATAAGCTGTTTATGTGAAGTCTTAATTAAATATTCAAAACAGCAACTTTTTGAATTATTGGTTAGTTAATTTTGCTAATGTGGTTTGAATCTTTTATCGTACGGGTTTGAATTTTTTGAAAACACTGTAGTCGTAGTGTAGTCTTCTAGTACAGTGTCTCTCAAAACTATTCAAACCCGCGCAGCAAAACTATTCAAAGTAACGCAGCAAAATTAAACAACCAATGATTCAAAAAGATTCGTACCTCACAGTCTTTCAAACCATGGCGTAATGTTTTACACCAACTTTAATAAATTCATTATTCTGAAATTTAAATCTTGAGGTTTGCCTCATATGTACTACATTTGGGGTCTTGCCGTACCAGTCAAGGCTAAAACGAACAGAACAGAACTGGAGAGGGTTCGAAACTTTTGAATTCTTGGTTTGAATCGTTTTGTCGCACTGGTTTGAATCATTCTATCTTCTTGGTTCGAAACATTTTGTCGGGCGAGTTTGAAACATTCTGTCGCACTGGTTTGAACAGTTTTGAAAACACTGTAGTCGTAGTGTAGTCTTCTAGTATTGTCTCATAGTATTGTCTCAATAGTCTTCTAGTATTGTCTCATAGTATAGTTTAACTAAGAATACACATAAACAGCGAAATTCAAATCCTTGATCCTAAGCATATTTTAGTCATAAGTACAGAACGTTTTGACTTCTCAGTTTGTTTAATTGTGCTAGTGTGGTTTGAACATTTTGTTGAACTTGAGCCATCAGTACACGTGAATGTACTTCATGGGAAGAAGGGACCAGCCCATGTGAGTATACTCATGCTGAAGTGATTTTACAGGTGAAAAAAGGAGTACAGTATTTTTGAAACCATTCAAACCAACACAGCACAATGCTTCGTACGTCTTCACACAGTCTTTCAAACCAAATGTTCGCACCAACTTTCATTAGAATTCAAGATTCTGAAATGTTGAATGTGGAGGATTGTCTAATAGTTGATAAATTTAGGTGCCTTGCAACATTAGTCAAGGTTCAAACCGGAAGAAACTGGACTGCAAGGCGTACGATACTTTTTGAATGATTGGTTTGTATACAGTCTTTCATAACTATTCAAACCCGATAAAACATTTCAAAGCCCACTAGCAAATTATACAAACAATAATTTGTAGAGTTCCCTTCACTTCATTCCTTCCGTTTAGACCCTTGAAGAATATTGCAAGACTTTTAAATGTACTACATATAAGGCAATCCTCCAGGTTCAACGTTTCAGAATGTTGAATTCTAATGAAAGTTGGTCAACATTTGGTTTGAAAGACTTTGTAATGAGTACGAACCATTTTGCAGTGTTGGTTTGAATGGTTTCAAAAATACTGTAATATGCTTGGGTGGTTTGAATCTTTGTATCGTGGGTTTGAATAGTTTTGAAAAACACTGTATCATACGAGATGTTTTGGTGGGTCTGTAGTGCGGACAAGGTACTGGTGGGTGGCACGTGACGACGTGCGCACGACCAATGGTGAGAAGTCAATAAAAAAGCACCTATCCACCTTTAAAAACACCAATGGGCGTTGCAGACAAAGTTTGGGGCGACTACCCCGTGTATTACAAGCAGCCAATCAGAGTATGTTTTTTCTGTCTGAGAGTGATGGAGAGTGCAGAGAGTGACGGAGAGTGCAGAGAGTGACGGAGAGTGACGGAGAGTGACGGAGAGTGACGGAGAGTGACGGAGAGTTCTGGGTGAGTCGGTTCTGAGTCTGGCGGTCTACGTGTTGAATCTGACCCGAGTCTTTTGACTTGACAATCTGTCTAGACGAGCTGTCACCAAGACTCTCGATCGACTGTACATTATAGAATTTGTTGATGACAATCTGAATAGTCTTTTGGTTTGACCTCTGTGTACCAGTCGGTCTACTAGACAATCTACTCGACTCATGTCTACTAGACAATCTGTCTGGCATTTTGGTAGACAATCTGTCTGACTGTTCGACTGCCTGTCAGACTGTCCGCCAGACTATTCGACTGCCTGTCAGACTGTCCGCCAGACTGTTCGACTGCCCGTCAGACTGCCCGTCAGACTGTCTAGAAAACCTTAAGACTGTATTTGTCTACAGCCTACTTGTCATATCCTCGAAGATTTCATACCTCTTCACTACACAGTTAGACACTTATTCTACCAGACACTGACATTGTCCAAATCTGTCTAAAATGTCTCCCATTCCATACTAACCTATAGTGGTTCCGCTACCATGCACACACCAAGCCACACTTTACGTTTTCCGTGCTCTTCGGCATGGCGGCTCCATTACTTCTTTGGGCCACGCCATTGAGAGAGAAGTACTTGTATGCCAGCCACACGCCAATTCCGGAAGTGTACCCGCTCCCCCAGCGTGCCAGAGACCCATCTTTGACGGGCTTTGACGATGAGTAATGTATCAATAGAAGAAATACGGTTATTGGTGTAGATTACGTAGCTTTGCAAGTCATGCTTGGCCCGGGCTCGCAACCTGTCATCTGAGTGCGGGCTCGCAACCATATTATCCACATGGCGCTTACTAAACGTACACCGCCTAAAAAGTGCCCGGCCAAACCAGCCAATTGCCTGATTCTGACTGCCTGTTCCAGAAATTGTCCCGAAGGCCAAAACACCCTGGGCTCGGTGGTCACGTATCCCAAACTCCTCCCGGTCGTGTGCTGCCCAATCCACCCAATGTATGTGCGAAAAAAAACATCTTCTCTTCCACACTATGCTCCGGTCCATTCTCCACCGCCCCTCGGCGCATGGGCCGCTCCGTTTGCCCTCATTCCCCCTCACGGTCTCCTCGCCCATCTTTGCCCGCTCCTTCGCTTTCTCCCTGCGTGTTTCCGCCCCCGGAAGCTTGTTTGGCGAGGTCACACAGGCCAACGCCGCCAACGCCACTGAAGCCAGCGAACCCGCCGCCAAAAACGACAGCATGATTGGCCAGGACAATTCTAACATCACGCCCGAAAACGATACCAAATTGCAACAGTATTACGCCGAAGAGGCGCAACGGGAGCAGCAGTCACGTGACAAGTACATTAGTCCCATCAAACGGAAGCTTTTTGACGCCAACGTGGCCCAAAACGGTTTCTTCAAAAACAACCAGGTGGTGCGTGACCCCGAGTCGGGCAAAACGTACATGTTGCAATTGACCTCCGAAGAAATCGACATCCTTGAGCCCACGATATACTTGCATCTGTACCGGATCAAGTCGTCGATGAAGAAGGCCACGCTTGTCAACCGGTTTGTGCGGGGCATGACGGTCAAAAACGCCATCAACCAGTTGCACTTCAACCCCAAGAAAATGGCCACGGAGTTGGAGAAATTCCTCAAAACAGGCTTGGACCAGTGCAGGAAAAGCGGTCTTGACGAAGACTCCGCCTACATCCAGGCACTCTGGACCGGCTCTGACGGCAACTGGGTCAAGAGGCCAGACATCAAAGGCCGTGGACGGACGGGAATCATCGAACACCCCTACATCCACTTGAAGGCCATATTGAAGAGCAACGTCACTAAAAGGCGCTTGGCGTGGGAGCAGGCGCAGAAACGCATGCTTGCAAGGCCCAAGGTTTATATGAACACCGACCCCTTGAACTTCCCTGTTCGTGGATTGTACAGGTGGTAATGTATATAAGTGTAAATAGAACAAGATCAACTGACACCACCAACCAGATCACCAACCAGATCACTGAATAGACCGATCCAAGCAGGCTAGTGTCCAGTGCCTTGAGAAACAGACCAATCACACAATAGACTGGGAGTTTAAACTAACGATGGAGGGACGTTTAGAGATATTGGGGGTCTTGTATGCAGGAGCCGTGGACTTTCCCTTCATTGTCTCTGCAGTGTACGCGAAGGCTCAGGTGTTTTTGGGTGGTTAGAAAATAGGCCTTCAGTACACTGGAGGTATGTCAGGAAATTTCCCAAAGCATCTCAGAACAACTCCAAAAGTATTGTCCGATATACAGGCGTGCCTGCACACAGCAACCGTCATGCCCATACTATGCCCAAATATGCCAACCTCTTTTCCCAGCAGTGTATCCTATATAAATTGACTCCCACGGTGCGGTTGCGAAAAGGCATGCATAGTGCGCATGGCGCGCGTCATGTGCGTAATCAGTTGCACTGCTGCAGCACCACCACCTGAAACGAAGCCCTAACCAGAGTCGGGCCCAACATAGCTAAACCCCATTGGTCTGTGCACAAAGGTGAAACGAACATGAAACACAAACACAAAAGCGAACGGGTGGCAAATCGTGCTGCCATATAAATAGACCCCGTAGCCCCCCCACCTCCCTCTCTGTCTATACTGCTCTTCATTCCATGTTTCAGCCGAGTGCGCTTGCCACATGTCCTGTAGCTGCCCCCTAGCGCACAGGGATCTGCTCTGCCGGGATTCTACCCCATACCGTATATCCCACCATACACCTCAGTTCCCTCAGCTCCCGCCTATACATTCTTCCTCGCAAGCGGGCGCCCGCGAACCTTATATACTTCGCGACCCCTCCCCCCTTCCTGGCATAAGCCCCTAACCCCGACCTACGCCCCTCCTCCTGAAACAGGCTCCAGCCCCTGACTCTTTGACCCTGGTGCCTTGCTAGATCCCAATATACGTCCCAACTGAACCGTCACTGGACACAGTGCAGTCTATCGCTCCCCCAGATACTCCTCCGTCAGTCAGGACTTCCCAGCTAGGTCCTCCCACTTCGGACTCCCACTTTGGACTTCCTCAGATATCCACAGTTTAGGACTTCCACAGTTCCGTTTATACCGACATCTCCACACACCCTCATCCAAAAACTAGATCTCCGGCTATGGGTTTGGCGGTGACGGACTTTTTTGATGACGCCGCCTACGACAGCAAGGATACCCAGATCGTGGTGTGCAACGGGTGCCTGGCGCACTTGTGCCTCCTGAGCTTGATCCTCTCGGACCAGTTCCGCGGGCTGTCTGGAAAAGCATATTTGGTGGATAAGCTCATCAACATCCATACAGACCCAGTGGATACCGAAACGTCCATGGAGACGGGCATCTACCTTATCAATAAGATCCTGTGCCGGCAGTGCCGCACCAAGTTGGGCTGGCACTACAAGAAGTCCTTCAAGTACCTGGAGTACTACAAAGAGGGCAAATACGTGATTGAGTTGAAGTACATCCGCTTGGTGGCCAACCACTGCTCCACAGCCCAGCTCACGGAACAGGCCAAGATCCTGCGCAGACGCCGCTCGTCTGCTGGCCACGCCATAGTTGTGAACGATCGGGATAGTTTAATGGAGTCTTTCCGCAACTACAACGCCAAGATGAACGACCACGGCGTATCTATGGGTGTGACCAAGGGCAAGCGGAAGTTTGGCTTGAAACAAGGCTTGGCGCATGCTTTGAGCTCGGGCCACATCCAAACGCTAGAGCTGGTGGCAAACGAGTACGACGAACACGAAAATGTGTTCTAAACTCTTGTACACTCTTACAGTTCAGTTCTTCCCTCTGCCTTTGGTCACTGCCTCCGTTGGTCACTGCCTACAGTCGCGTACGCACTTGCTAGATGTTTCTTTTCGGGCACAGGCCCTATTGGTTGATTTCTTTTGTTGGTTGGTTTAAATATGGTAACTGCGGTCATGTGACGCAGCTATATGCAAAAAAATAACGCTCTATATGCCAATACATAGCGTTCCATAGCCAGTGGCAGAGTAGTGGCCACGAGCATTCGACCTCTTTATTCTCATTCTCATCCTCTGCCCTTGCCGGACATCTTCTGCCTCTTGGGCAGCGTTCCCTGGGTCTCATTGCTTCTCTTCTTCTTGGCATGCAACTTCATATACACCAAGCAGTATGCAGACGGATCCGAAAGGGCACTCCTCTCGTCAATCACATTGACATACTCATCGTCATACGTGCTCCACGTATTATCGGGCTGGTAGCAGTGGGCAATATAATGGCCCGACAGAATAGACCGGCCTTCATGCACAATCACCCCCATTAACTGATACTTGTCCAGCGAAGAGGCCTGCAGACGGGTCGCCGTGGTGTACGGGCCTAGGTCCAAGTACTTGCTGTAATGGATTGGTTGTTTGACCTTCAGCGACGAGTTGCCGTTGAATTTGAACCGTTTCATGTGGACCATCAAAGTTTCAGGCGAACGGTCGATCAAGGACTTTTTGGTGGCTTCGGTGTTGTTCTTGCACTTTTCACACCAGTACCCCAGCGACTTATCTTTTTTGTCAGTTTTGATCAATTCAGTAGCGAAGAAATCGGAAAGGGCTCTTTCGATGGAGTAAGTGTCGGCCGCTGGATTGGACGAGGGGCTGGTTGTGATGGTGGAGACTTGAGAACTTGCATCACGTGATTGTGTACCATTTGACTGTGGGGCATGTGGTTCTTGATCACATGGCTCTTGATCATGCGACTCTTGACCATGGGAACGACGGCGTCTGGTAAAGCCAAGAGACAAATCATAGAACTCCTGGTTCGTCACACTGCTTGTTTTGCAGGACTGGCAAACCACTTCCTGGCGAAGAAGCCCGCCGAAAATGTCATAGATAATCGACAGATTCAACTTGGCGCCTTTGGGAGTACTGTCTTCCTGCATACGCCCCATCAAGCTCATGAAGTACTCATGAGAGTCCTCCTGCTGCCATTCACTCATCATGCAATTTATATCGTCGAGCCGCAGCACCAACTTCTTCGGGTTGATGTACTTCTTGGCCGAGCTGGCCCACATCTTCGTGGCAAGCTCCGCAAACGTATGTGTCACCGACCGTGCAGGCAACTGGCGGTGCTGATTGGCCATCACCTGCTGGAGGTAGTTCTGCATGGCCGGAATGTGCACCAAGGTCTGGATTGCCGAGTTCATGTAGCACGTGACGCCGAAGTTCAAAAGTCCCACGGGTTTCTTTCCCTGGAGCTCCACCGGCCACCGGAACAAATCAGTCAGCGAGAGGGACAGAGGCTGGGATGAAGGGGCCGACAGCGAAGGAGAGGTATAGAGCAGGGACACGGAGTTCAAGTCGATAAGGGATTCAGGATGATGATCCCTGGTTTCGGGTGTAATCGACACAGGAGGGGTCTTTCTGGAATCGTCCAAAAGATCTTGTTTCAACCTCAACTTTTCCCCAGCCTCTCCTGAGCCATCCATCTCATCCTCCCCATCGCCACCTCTATCGGCAGACTCTTTCTCTCTAGCAGCAACACCGACTTCCATTCCATCTTCCATGTGTTTTCCGTCTTCACTTCCACTTCCACCTTCACTCTCTTCACTCTCACTCTCACTCTGAATCTCATTCTCACTCTCACTCTCACTCTCACTCTCACTCTCTTCAGTCTCTTCACTTTCCACACTAGGATCACTTTCTTCTGCACTCTCCCGGGCATCTTGGACTCCAT
Source organism: Metschnikowia cubensis (assembly GCA_002374405.1). Classification (NCBI taxonomy): domain Eukaryota; kingdom Fungi; phylum Ascomycota; class Pichiomycetes; order Serinales; family Metschnikowiaceae; genus Metschnikowia; species Metschnikowia cubensis. The sequence continues at coordinate 52,884 of NKZA01000015.1, forward strand.
GGTCTCCTTGGACTCTATTAAAGCTTGCGCGCTGGACAGTTCCCTGAACACCCTGAACAGGCACCTCTTCCCCTAAGTCTTCAGAGTCTCCCAAATCCTCCAGCGACTTGAACCCATGGAACGACGAGTCGGTTTGGAACTCCGACGCCAGCTCATACTGTTCCAGGTCCGAGTCCGAGTCGGAGCCTGCTTCCTCCGCGACATCCTCTTCTTCTCCAGGTTCTTCTCCAGGTTCTTCCCCGAGTTCTTCTCCAGGTTCTTCTCCAGGTTCTTCTCCAGGTTCTTCCCCGAGTTCTTCTCCAATTTCTTCTCCAAGTTCTTCTCCAAGTTCTTCTCCAAGTTCTTCTCCAAGTTCTTCTCCAAGTTCTTCTCCAAGTTCTTCTCCAAGCTCTTCCTCCTCCTCAAGTTCCTCTCCCTCACTTTCTTCTCCCTCACTTTTTCGCGGACCCTGAGTTTCTGCGCCATGCATTGATTTTGTTCGCGAGGTTCCCTGAGCGTCCTTTTTCTTCATTCCCCTCACACCCATATCTCCACCAATACGTTCTGCGATATTTTGGCCGCCATTTTTACCACCAAAATCACCGCCACTTTTACCACCAAGTTCGGTTAGACCTCCCTCCTTTCCCTTCTTCCCGGTTCTCCGTCCTTTTTTCGATTCCTTTTCTTCAAACTTTTTGCCGGTGTAGGCGGCGATGGCCTGGGCCATGGACTTGGGCCGTGGCGGCTCGGGCTTGGTGAGCTTTTTGACGATCATGGGTTGCGCTTTTGCCGCCGACGAAAGCACAATGTACCCTTTGTTTTTGACACTGTGCACGTCGTGCTCGGGGTGCTTGCCGCTGACAAACGTGAGGGGACTGTTGAGTATACGGTCCACGAGGGGGTTGGACATGCCGGCGTGGTGTAGGCACTTTCTGAGCAACCAGTGAAGGTGAGCAGAGAAGCGATGCGCGGTCACGTGCTGCACGTGCCCGGCTACCCACAGAGAAGCAGATCTAAAAGCCGGACCAACTCCCACTGGGAATAAGTGGGGTTGCTGGAGACAAGGCCAGTGGAACTGGTGTGTGTTTTGGGGATGGACTGATTCTGGTGGCAGGTTTGGGTTGGTGTTTGGTGAGTGTGGACGTGGACGTGGGGATGGCAACTCCTGCATATGCGTGCCGGCGATGCTACACGATGCCATCTCACCATCACCTAGTCCTCAGGAAAATCAACGGCCAGGTAGACGAGTATAGGTTTTTCCTGGATACCCAAGGTTATATGAAGCCCCGAAGTATGTGGCGTATTGGTCCCATTTTTGAGAAGTTGTAGAATGAAAAAAGAAGAATAGATGTTCGTTGGAGATGGGCCCAGGGCTCAAGTCCATCGACTTGCAGTACAGTAACAGTTCCCTATTGTGCCCTAGAGCACCCATCTAGAAACCATAATAATTTCTAAGAGTATTAGTACTATGAGCTGTAGAGTTGCATTATGAGCAATAGAGTACAGCATTACCGCTATGGTATTATTCTCAGCGCTGCCTCAGCACTTGGTACTCCATAAACTCTTCAGTATTTTTTAGTACTCCATAAACTCTTCAGCATTTTTTAGTACACCATAAACTCTTCAGCATTTTTTAGTACTCCATAAACTCTTCAGTCTTTCTTAGTATTCCAAATTATTGCTCACTTGATTTCGACTTGATTTGAGATTTGGTTTGACACTTGATGGATTTTGGAAAGAATTTCAAGTGTTTTCCAATTTAGGTTCATTCTCACTTGTTCACTGGATGATTGTCTCAGGCCAGTAGATCGTTCAGTTCATAGACCCAAGAGATCCAGCTGAATTCTATACCTTAGTCGAATTTCAGCCAACATTTTCCTAAATATTCTTGATAGAGTTCTCATGAGTGGTCTTTAACAATTCTCTCGGAAATCTATAATTGCAGATTCCTATAGTTCTTGTTGACAGTTCTAGGTGTCGAAACCTTATTGTCACCGAATCTTTGGATCGAAGCCTGATTTATTCTGCTTTGAATCTAGAACTGCCATAGTACTCCATAGTACTCCATAGTACTCTATAGTACTCTATAGTACTCTATAGTACTCTATAGTACTCTATAGTACTCTATAGTACTCTATAGTACTCCTCAGTACTCCTCAGTACTCCTCATAGAGTTTATGTGCTCCTCGGTACCCCCGATATTTCTCCTCACTTCTTGGAACTTCTCATACAGCTTCTCAGTACTCTTTATAATACTCTTCATAGTCTCATTATTTTCTCAGTTTTTCTTGGTCGTTAGCAGTTCTTAGTACTCAGTATTCCTCAGTCTTTCTCATAGTACTTCTGATAATATTTTCAGTACTCCTCATAATACTCCTTATAACACCCCATAATACCTTTTATAGTACCCCATAATACTCCTTATAACACCCCATAATACCTTTTATAGTACCCCATAATACTCCTTATAACACCCCATAATACCTTTTATAGTACCCCATAATACTCCTTATAACACCCCATAATACCTTTTATAGTACCCCCATAATTCTTTCAATAGCACCCCCATCAGACTTATGATGCTTATCTTGACCTGGTACACCAGTTGGTGGGCGCTTTGAAATAACACAAAATTGGTCGTAAGAGCACTATGGAGATTCAGAGCAATTAGAGGGGGGGGTACTCTATTTATACACCTCGCGGTGGCAAACCGGCACAAACAAACCGATTTGCTACTGATTGGTCAAGGGAGCGGATCGGTGTTTCAGAAGGTGCGGCTGCATATGCACGTTTTTGCAACTTCTCGAGTATATAAAGGGGTGTCCTCGCCGCGTAACTCACAAACTATTCTTTTTTTTAATGCATCAAAATCAAGCACTGACCGTTTTGGTAATCATGGTTAATTGGTCGGTGAATAGTGCAGAATGTTCTAGTGAATGTTTCAGTGGCATCACATGATTACCCACGTTGCCAAATTGGATCTTTCATGACCCATCCAATTTTGAGCCTACTGATTGGCTAGCTGTCAACCATCTTGGAATAGTCAACCATCTTGGAACAGTCAACCATCTTGGAACAGTCAACCATCTTGGAACAGTCAACCATCTTGGAACAGACAACCATCTCGGAATAGTCAACCATCTTGGAACAGTCAACCATCTTGGAACAGTCAACCATCTTGGAACAGTCAACCATCTTGGAATATCCCTTTGAAATGGCCCTTTGGGTATAACCACTTAGTACGTATGAAGAGCCAGACAGCTACCAACAATCTGCTGGGTACGCTGACGCTGTCAATTATTTAGGTTTCCCGATTTCTCCGTCTGAAAAATGACTAACGGAAATAGTTACCATTAGGTATCATCTGTGCTAACAAAAAGACTAAATACATACTACTATATTCTGCATTACACGCTGTATACACATTTTAGTCTCTCACCCAGGGGTCTGGGTATCTGACCAATTCTACCACCGGGCTAAAATTCATTCTTTCGGTCGGGACATATTATCTGAATTACTAAAGTTTACAGTCTAAGGTTAAATATCGAACTGAATTGACAATATTCGGGGTTATATATAGTGGACCGAACTACCTATATCAGGCTTATCAGTCTGAGATCTATTACGATATAATATGTACATCTGTCATACTACTGTAAGACTACTACTACAGTACTATACTCAAACTACATGTTCGATTCTTGTTGTTACGTCAAGTACTCTGTTTAGTACATCCATTCGCTGATGGTTCCTCAGAAAGAGGAATATGAGCTACTTACGTCTTTGACAACGGCGTCGCCTAGTCAATCGTTGCTAGGTGTAAAGTGGTAGCTATCCTCATTCCATCCTGGTACCTCGTCCAATGATCGCTGAGAAGAAGGCCTTGAATAAGGCTATTGTTGGGATTACACTGTTCAGAGAGTGGTACTCTTCTCCATCTCTCAACGAAGACAAGTGATGTAGTATGATTTCCCCTTGTTATATCCCGTCATTGATCTGAGAGATCCATCCAGACTTACCAGCTAACAGAAAACTGCAGTTGGTAATGGGACATCACCTTCTGGTCTCCTTATGATGAGATATCTTGCCTGACTGTATCCTTCTTCTAGGCAAAACCTTTCCCATCACGATTGCTTTCGTATTGACTATGGCCCGCCATAGTTCAATATCTCAGCCAACCGCCATCTTTACCCCCCAGTGATGCAGTGCTGATCTTCTCTTCCTCCAATTCTTCACTAGCATCTTCTTTGGTGTTGACACCTATTGTAGTGTTTTCGGTCTGACTTCACCATTAGCAGTCCTGCTGCTTCCTCTTTTCCATCCACTGCTCCATTGTTCCATACACTGCTCCATTGTTCCATCCACCGCTCCACGACAGCTCCATTTGAGTGCTTCCCAGTGACTTCGTCACTAATGAATCTAATGAATCACTGGACTCCAAACACCCGGTGCTGCCCACGCTTATAGGCCAACCGAACCAACTCCGCATGGCCTATATTTGCTGCTGCCCGCCGCTGCTTCTTCAACTCAATCTGAAGACTCTGCATGCGGTGCTTCAACTCGTTATCCACCGGCCCGTCACCCGTAGCAAACCGCTTGCGGTGGGTGCTTGCCTCGAAGTAGATGCCCACGTTCTCGTTGCTCAAGAGATTTCGCTTGGTGCCTTTCCCAATGCCCATAAAGTCCGACTTAAAGTCAGATTTGAAGTCTGTCTTGTCATCGGCCTTGTCGTTTTGCTCGGACTCCTCGTCCTCCTCGTCCTGGTCGATATCCTGCTTGAGCTCGTCACTCTCCTCTGCAAGCTCAGTGTCGTCGGCCTTGGAACCAGCCCGGCCGAAATACGTCCGCAAAGCATCCTTCATATGCGAGGAAGTATCGCCCATCATTAGCTCATACCGCATATTAAACAAAGGCAAGTCTCGCTTGACCATAGCAGACGGCACACGCACCTCTTGAGCCATCAAGTCGTCGGCCTTTGAGGCCAAGTTCTTATGGTACTCTGTTTCCGAGCCCATACTCTTGTATAGACTGGAAAGCAGCGATTTGTGGAGAATGGCGTCGAAGATATCGCCATCTCGGGGGCCCTTATAGAGCTTGATATCAAGGGCATAGTACTGGTCCGAATGCACCCCATAATCCCGGTCGTCCAGGCCCTTCTCCTCGGTCTTCTTCTGGTACCCCACGGGAAAAGCTCGAAACGCCCCAATCTCCACCTTCCGCTGGTTCACTGTCTGCACCGGGTCCACCACAATGGCCAAATACGGGTCCTGGAAACTCTGGTTGAGACTCTGTGTCGCCACATCAATGCCACTGAGCCAGCACCCGTATCCCGGATGCAGGTGGTACCAGCCCACGATGCTATCGTTGCGGCCCACATCCTTGAGCACGTCCAAGTATTGCACCATATACTCGTACGCCTCACTTTGTGCGTTGACCCTAGTCTCTGTTCCCTCCACCGGGAGAGAATACACGTCCATGACAATGAACATGTCCCGGACGATTTTGCCCGTGAGCATGCCCATGACCTCGATGGACCCACCCACCTTGGCATGCACACTCATCTTGACCAAGGCCACGGTGGAGATGAGCACCTGCGTGAAGTACTTGGGCGAGTTGCGCCACGGCCGCGTTTGGAGCGCGGACGTATCCTGTTGTAGCGCGTAGAGCGAGGAACTTTTTTGGTGTTCGAGGTGGAACTGCTCTGGATTGAGGTGCACTGTTTTTCCATTGGCCAGGAGGAGTTTGTGCGAGAGGCTGTGAATTGAGGAGTCCATTGATCAACAAATGAGAAGTAAGGAATGAGGACTAAAAATGACAGCCAAAAATGAGGACTAGAAATGACAACCAAATATCACAATTATTTGTTCACAAAAGATAACAAAAAATTACAACCAAAAATTACAACCAAAATACCCCTAAAATGCACGAGAATTAACGCCAATAAATGACAAAATTAGACTGTCACAAATGGGAAAATGACTTGATTTGATTGGTTGATTGATTGGTTGATTGATTGGTGATTGGTTGATTGATTGGTTGCTTGATTAGTCGCCTGATTAGTCGCCTGATTGGTTGTGACTCAAGGTACCACTTGTGAGCTGAAGATAGAACCGGAAAGCTGTTATATCAGTAGTGGTAGATGATAAATGAGTGAATGGATTGTGACTAGATGATGAATGGATGGCGAATGGATGGTATTAATCGATATGGAAAGAAATGGAGGGTTATATTAAAACGGGGTATGGATGGTGGTGGAGGGAGCGCGCTATTTGTGCTTTGGTGCAGGAATGAAGTAGTACAAACTACTTTGGTCCGCAGAGCTGAACTTGCGCCCGTCCCTCCCCCGAGGATCCAACGTGTGGTAGTCCCGGTTGGATGGCGGAATGTAGAAGTCTTGCGACGTCCTCATAATCTCGCTCTTGTCCACCATGGTGGCGTTCGGGTATACGTCGTAAGGACTGGGGCGGCCGTTGGCAGGCCATTTCTGGAAAATCCCGGAGAACCGCTTCCTCAAGTGGATTGGCGGGGGAGCAAGCGCCACGGGCACCCGGGGTGAGAGAATCACCCGGGAATTGCCTTTGCTCGAAAGCTCCTTGTACTGCACGTGGATGGTTTTGTTCATGAACATAGAGTGGTTGTCTCGGGCCACAGCACTGGCGGCGGCCGCTTCGTCGGTGAACGTGACAAAACTAAATGTTGACGAGCCTTTTTGGATCACCGACACATCCACGATTTCCCCGTGCACGGAAAAGTGATGGCGGATACTATCTTCGGTGGCATCCGAGGGCAACTGGCCAATGAAGATCGAGAGCTTATCAAACTGCAGTGGCTTCATGCCCACATCGTCGATGTTCTGCGCCCACTCCACGTGATACTCTTCACTCTCTGAAAGACTTGCAAACGCTCTGATAGCATCATCGCGGTAGGAGTACTTAATGAACCAATTCAAGCTGGCGTCGGGAACGGGCCCGCTGACCACGCGCCCGGCGTGTGTGCTGGGGGTAATGATTTCAATCTCGCCGTATTTGGAAGCAAGGTCCTGGAGCTGGTGTCTTCCCATATGCTGGAAAAAAGAAATGAACAACGTGCGGTTAACTTTGGCAGCCTCGCACCTTAATTTGCGCCCATCGAGCTCGGAATTGTGCCCCAATTTGATGGCCTTTTGACAGTCACGGTCGTTGGTATACTGCACAAAAGCATAGGGGCGATTGACCGGGTCCCGGAGCACTTTGACAGACGCCAACTCGCCAAAGGCGCCGAAGTGGTCAGTGACGGAGCGGCAAAGCTCATCGTCGGATCTGGTGGCCCGGAGACTGGCCACAAACACACAGGCCGACGGCCGCCGCTTTCCATGCCTGAAGGACGGATCCTTGGACATTTTCATGTTGTTGAAGGTCGGAGCAGGTGCGTAGTTTTCCTTGTTTAAATCCTGTCCCGAAGAAGCCTTGATGGGGGAGGACATAGTAGTGGGTAGAGTAAGTAGTAGTAGGGGTTGCGCTTGTATATCAGGAAAAGAGTTGTAGTGGGGAACGCTTTTTCCGGGCCCTGGCTTCTATTTAAGCGCATGTCAGTGCTTTCACAAAAGGCTCTGTGGATGCAAACGGTGAGCATATGTGCAGGATATGGCTGCAAAACGCGCCCTGAAACAATGACTTATTAAGCCAATACTTTAATCCTCGAAGGGGCTTTAAGCCAGTGTCGAGTTTTGGGACTTTTGGTGATCTTGGGGGGGTAGAGTCCATGTTAGCTTTTATGAAACTTTCGGGGAACACCAAGACGTATCTTGGCGCAGTTGTATCGGCAAAATCCCTATTTTTGGTGTGGCGTGAGTTATTCCAAAAGACCAAAAAGTTGTATTGGAGGTTGTGTCAGAATTCTTCAGTTCGCCCTACTTCAGTCTCGACGTTTTCGGATTCATGTGTGAATTCAGTGGTATCAGAAACGGGTTCTAGTACTCAAATACAAAAGGACCGGCCCCGCCTATTATATATGTCTGTGGCGCCAAGAAAACACACGGGGATGATATTCCCGTTCTTGCAGTGTTTCAGATATGCAGCCGGATTGGGTTTGCCACTGAGCAGCCAGTGGTACATAAGAAGGTGGTGGTGCGCTGCTTTCAAACCCCCCACTCGAGGTCACATGATTTAAGAAATCGCAGCTCTCGGCTGTGCAATTGCAGCCTCCGTCTCGGGGGGCAAGTGGTGCGCGAGGCGAGGCTGAGAAGCAGGGAACTTTGATATGCGGTGCGCCCTGCACAGAACACTTAATCCCCGAGCAAGGCAACCCCGGGGCGGCCGAAAAAGCTGCCACGGTGGCAAGATATTTGGGCGGAAAAACGGGTTCCCGTTTCGGTCAGCACTTCAAATGGGAACACCCGGTCCGCTCCGGCGCCGTCATTTGCACCTCCTATCTACGACCCCAGCTGCCACATCTGTGAATCCCGAAAAATAGTGGAGGTGGAAGCGCGCAGCTTGTGTGCACGTCCTAACGTGATTACTCCGCTTCTCCTCAAATTCTTTCCTCGCAACATCGCCTATCCTTTGGCGAAGTTTTTTCCCTCATTACCCCATACTTTTTTGGTCCTTGTCCACGCAACACCGGCTATTAAAACCACACACTAAAGCCAGGAATCCACACAAAGTTTCTTGTTGCCTTTTTTTTTATCTACCATCCCTTCGTTTATGTCCATCTAGTATCTGCGTTTTTCACTCCACATTTTTCATATTTACCCGCAGACGCACCCCTCGTTTAAGACAGCAAAGTCTTGTGTCCACCCAGTATCGGTTCCGTCCTATCCTTACTTCACTGTGAACCAGCGAGAACCTGCGTTTCATCTTCCAACTCTGCAATAGAATCGTGCTCTTGGTTTGTGCCCTTTTACCGTCCGTTGCAGTCGTTGATCTAATTTTTTTTTTTTTCACCTGGCCGTCTATCCTGACACCTATCGTTTGTTTGCGGAGTACAGCATCATGATGTCGTCCAAAATCGACGCCAAGCGAAAAGACCCGACGTCTCGTCCATACAAGTGCCCCATCTGTGATAAGGCCTTCCATCGGTTGGAACATCAAACCCGCCACATTCGAACACATACCGGCGAAAAGCCCCACTCATGTTCGTTTCCAGGCTGCAACAAGCGATTTTCTCGGCTGGACGAACTCACCCGTCACTCCCGAATTCATACAAACCCTAATAGCAGGCGCAATAAGAACCTCTCGAAGATCGATTTCGCCGAGGACGAGCAGGCGGCGCCAGAATCGCCGCCGGCATCCAAACTTAATACCTTCACCAGCTCGCCTTCGTTGGGCTACATACCTGAAACAAATGGAGAATCGTCAGCCACATCGTCGCCGTCCAGCGACTCGCATAAACTCAGCACGTCCGTGACCTCGGGAGATACCGATACAGAAGTGGACATGAAAGATGGAAAGCTTCTGGAGAGCCTTTCCACTGCGAGCTCCACCATGAACATCGACTTGTTGGCTTCAGCGGCCACGGAAGAACTCAAAGTGTTGGAGAAGTCAAACACCAATACGTCGGGCAAGCCACGGCCGCATTTGGAATACGCCAAGAGCCCCGCCAATTCACAGTCGCTTCCGTCGCTAAAAGACTACTTCAAGCCCGGAACCAGTACGTTTTCATTTGCGCCGCTGAGCTCGCTGAACAACCTCCAATACCTCTCGAGCGTGGCGCTCACGTCCAGCAAGTCGGCCAGCAGCAAAGCCGCGTTTAACACGCTCCTGCTGCTCCAGAAAATGACGCCATTAAACGCCCAAGTGCATCATCCCGTTCCTGGCCGGTCCAAGATCCTCGACCAAAGCGACTTGGACTACGTGCAGAACCGGCTCAAGAAGAGCAGGCCCAACTCACCCACGGGCAACTTCACATTACCCAACTCGCCGGTGTTGGGGCTCTCATCGGCCAATACGCCGGTGATGTCGGCGCACAGCTCGTCGACGAACCTTTCGTCGTTTTTCATGACGCCGATGCCCAAGCCATTGGAGACTCCTGGTGAAGGCCCGAAGAAGCCGGCTCAGGGCAAGGTGGTTCCTCGGAACATGAACATGACGCCACCGCCCAATGCGGCCAAGAAGGAGCCCGAGGCGAATCTGCCGCAGGCGTTGAACCACTTGCCGCCGTTGAGAAGCTTGAAGTTGGACTTGCCGACGAATTTGACCATGAACCAAGACTCGGACTCGTCCAAGTGGATCTCTTCGGGGCCGCTGCAAAAGATGGAATAGAGAATGATTAGACGGGGTTAGAAGGGGAAGTGATTCGAAGGAGAGTCGATAGAGATATGGAGCGTGCGCAATTAAGAAGAAGATCCAGGTTCCATGTTTCATATCAGTTGAGACCCTCCAGGTCAGCGGAAACTTCACTTCCATCCTTCAATCTAACTACTATTCTTCTTTCTTTACTTTTTGCAATAGGATTAAGAGGATGACCAGTTCTGGATGTGCGGATACATAGATGACAAGAAATAGCATAGTTGCATAGATAATTGGCAGTAGAGGGGCGGATCAGAAACACCGCAGAAGCAGAAAAGAACCGGGATAGTGGTTTCTGCGCATCCTTGTATTGACCTCTGTTGGTTCTGTTTTAGTTGAGTTGATTAGCTTAATACTCAATGTCTACGGTGCTTGTTATAGGAGCCAGTTATGGTGGGTTTCCAGGTGTTTCTGTGGTGGGTTTCCAGGTGTTTCTGTGGTGGGTTCCAGGTGTTTCTGTGGTGGGTTTCCAGGTGTTTCTGTGGGGCGAACCAGGGCTTGTATCACCAGCATTTCTCCCACGCCTACAAATCCACACTGGTTTGGTATGGAATTTGATGCTACTCCACAAGCTATTCAGCCAGACTGCCAGGAGAAAGTACCAGATTCATCCCTACGAGAGTTCACGAAACAGTACAGAACTCATGAACAAACCAGGAACAAACTGCACAAGAACACCGTCAAATCAGAGATGGAATGACAGCCCAAAAAACAGCACCAAGAACCAAAAGAAATGGGGTGGTTCCAGAACTTCACACTCAAGCTGTTGAAACCATATGCATATCACCTTACAATGGGTACCATTTCATGGGGTTATAACAACCATTTTATCCCAAATGATATAGTCCGGAAACTGCACACAATGTTCTTTTATTCTTTGTTTTCATTATTTCATAACCTGCGGGCTTGACAATGGACCACAAAGAAAAGAGCTGTGGTTTGATGGGTACTTGAAGTCATTCAATTTAGAGAGGTTCTCTTTTATTCTGAGGTGACAAATCTGGTCAAACTATTTCCAGATCCTGCTTTGTCAGACGTTTTAGTACCACCAAACCATTGCTGACCAATACGGGCACCTGTTGACTTGTCGTTGATCTACAGTATTGTGCTACTGTACTACTGTACTGTGCTATTGTACTGTTACCGTACTGTTGTACTACTGCTACTGTACTGTTGTACTACTGTACTGTACTACTGTTACTGTACTACTGTTACTGTACTGTACTACAGTACTGTGCTACTGTACTACTGTTACTGTACTACTGTACTACTGTTACTGTACTGTTGTACTACTGTTACTGTGCTACTGTACTACTGTACTACTGTTACTGTACTACTGTACTGTACTACTGTACTGTACTACTGTACTACTGTTACTGTACTACTGTACTACTGTACTGTACTACTGTACTGTACTACTGTACTGTGCTACTGTTACAGTGTTTTGAAAACTATTCAGATCAGCCCCACAAAATGTTTGGAACCAAGAAGATACAATGATCCAAACCAGGGCGACAAACGATTCAAACCAACAATTCAAAACGTTTTATACCTGTCCAGTTCAGTTCCGTCTGTTCTAGCCGTTCACTGGTACTACAAGACCAAAATGTAGATGAAGCAAACCTCCAGATTCAAGATTTAAGAATATCCAATTTTATTAAAGTTGATGTAATAACATCACGCCATGGTTTGAAAGACTGTGAGGGGTATGAATCTTTTTGAATTATTGGTATGTTTATTTTGCTGTGGTTTAAATTGTTTTGCCTCGTTGGTTTGAACAGTTTCGAAAAGCACTGTACTACCGTACTGTTGTACTGTTGTACTACTGTTACTGTACTACTGTACTGTGCTACTGTACTACCGTACTGTTGTACTACTGTACTGTGCTACTGTTACCGTACTGTTGTACTACTGTACTGTGCTACTGTTACCGTACTACTGCTACTGTACTACTGTTACTGTACTGTTGTACTACTGTTACTGTTGCACTACTGTTACTGTACTACTGTACTGTACTGTTGTACTACTGCTACTGTACTACTGTTAGTGTACTGTTGTACTACTGTACTGTACTACTGTACTACTAATTGAAAGTTACAGTACATGGTACAGCAGATTAAAGACTAGAGGATACTGTTGCAGTTTAATGCTCTTGAGTTCATGGCCAAATGGTGATGTCTTTGTTCATTTCTGTCCATCTTAGTTTTTGCTGTACCAGGAAATCACCTTGTCACTTGTGGTTGCTCTAGGTAGAGCGGAGTTTGTCTATAGATGGCACTCCTTGACTCTGGTGTGGACTTGGGACTCTAAAGTGACTAGTTCTGACGCCAAGACCGGGCTACAATACTGCACAGTCTGGGGCCCTGACTTCGGGAAATTGACTTCAGAACATTGACTTCAGAACATTGACTTCGGGACATTGGGCCCTGACTTCGGAAATCCTCCGTTCAGGTACCACACTTCCTGCATACACCGCCAGAACCTCCAAACAAATCCGATGGAGTTGCCAGTCCACATGCTTGAAAATTCCGTTCAAGTACCTAATAGTCTTGGAATCCATACACCAAGCCATAAAGCGAGGATTTCACCCAATGCCGAGAATACAGTGTTTTTGAAAACTATTCAAACCAACAACACAATGAAGCTATACCCTGCACAAGCACTCATTGTGGCATTTCAAGTGTTGTTTTCTGAGAGTCTTAAGAAAGCATTTGAAATCAATGAATAAAAAGTCGCTCTTGACTATCACGACAGCTGTATCAAAGCATTGACTGTATTGGCTTCCGAATCAGACAATTCTTTGAATGTTTCGCAATCGTTCAGTCTTTCAAACCATAATGTTTCACACCTAGCATAAAATTCAATGTGAAATGGTGAATCTGGATGATTGTCTAATAGGTTAAAAGTTTAGGAGTCTTGCATTAGTCCAGGCTCAAAACCGAAGCAACTGAACTGGAAGAGTACGACAACTTTGAATTATTGGTTTAATTTTGCTAGTGTCGTATGAATTGTTTTAGTGTGCTTTTCAAAACCATTCAAACCAGTGCATCAAAATGTTTCGTACTCCTTCACACAGTCTTTCAAACCAAATGTTCACACCAACTTTCGTTAGAGTTGAAGATTCTGAATTGTTAAATATGGGGGCTTGTATGCAGGATATTGGGAAACATTGGGATATTGGGATATTGGGACATTGAGATATTGGGACATTGGGTTATTGGGACATTGGGATATTGGGACATTGGGACATTGGGATATTGGGATATTGGGACATTGAGATATTGGGACATTGGGATATTCGGACATTGGGATATTGGGATATTGGGATATTGGGACATTGGGATATTGGGATATTGGGACATTGGGACATTGGGATATTGGGATATTCGGATATTGGGAGTCAAAAATATTAATCAAGGTAAGACGGACGGTGGAGTGAAAGGGGTACGAAATTCTTTAAATTATTGGTTTGTTAATCTAGTGTGGTTTGAATCGTGTCTTGGTGGAATTTCAGAGTCAACTTTCCACCGACATCCCAACAGTGCCACACATGTCAACGACTTGTTAGCCACATATAATTTGAGCAATTATACAGTTGACAATAGTGCTTATTGTCAAGCAGCCATTCACAAGTAAGCAAGTAAATGTTCTCTCTTGAGACCAAAAAATATTCAAACCAGTATAAAATCTCAATCAGTAGGGCGGGTTTAAATACAGTGTTTTTCATAACTATTCAAATGAGCGCAGAAAATGTTCAAAACACTAGCAAAATTAAACAAACTGATAAGTCAAAAAGATTTGTACTTATGACTGAAAAATTCTAAGGATCAAGGACTTGAAACGAGCGGTTTATGTCAAGTCTCAATAAATATTCAAAACAGTAACTTTTTGAATGATTGGTTTGTTTAATCTAGTGTAGTTTGAATCTTTTTATCTTGCTGGTTTGAATCTTTTTATCTTGCTGGTTTGAATACTTAAAAACACTGTAGCTTTGAAAAACACTGTATCGTACGCTCTTCACTCCAGTTTCTTTCGGTTTTGAGCCTGGACTAATGCAAGACTCGTAAATTTATTACCTATTAGACAATCATCCAGATTCACCATTTCACATTGAATTTTATTGTAGGTGTGAAACATTACGCCATGGTTTGAAAGAGTGTGAGAGGATTGCGAAACATTGTGTTGTTGGTTTGAATAGTTTTCAAAAACACTGTAATTATTGGTTTGTTTAATTTTGTTTGTAGTTTGAACATTTTGTGGTACAGTGTTTTTGAAAACCATTCAAACCAACACAGCAAAATGTTTCGTACTCTTTCGCCCAATCTTTCAGACCAAATGTTCACACCAACTTTCATTAGAATTCAAGATTTTGAAATGTTGAATCTGGAGGATTGCCTTATATATAGTACATTTGGGGGTCTTGCAATATCAATCAAGGGTCAAAATACATGGAACTGAAGTAGAAGGAGTACGAAACCTTTTGAGTTATTGGTTTGAAACATTTTGCTAGTGTGATTTGAATCTTTTTATTGTGCTGGTTTGAACAGTTTCGAAAAACACTGTACTGATTTGAATCATTCTAACTTCTTGGTCGACATTTGTGGGCTGGTTTGAATAGTTTTAAAAAATGTATGACTTTCTAGAGCTGTCTACAGTGTTTTTGAAAACTACACTGTTTTTGAAAACTACAGTGTTTTTGAAAAATTCAAACCAGCGCAGCAAATGTTTCGTACTTTCACACAGTCTTTCAAACCAAATGTTCACACCAACTTTCATTACAATCACTTTCTGAATTATTGAATCTGGAGGATACCTTATATGCAGTACATTTGGGGTCATTTAAGAGTCCTGCAATATTCTTCAAGGGTTAAGGCGAAAGGAACTGAAGTGTGATGGGTAGGAAACTCTCTAAATTATTGGTTTAATTTTGCTAGTGTGGTTTGAATCGTTTTGAGAAACACTGTAGCTTTGTTTTGTAAATCCCAAAGTCCTGAACGACTGCTAACAACCAGCACAGGGCTCATAATTATAAATCACATCAGGGCAGTGTTTTCCAAACCCTTCAAGCCAGTGACGAAACGGTTTGTATTAGTTTATTCTAACAAAATGGCACACCTCATTATTGTTATGTTGTTTACCTTTATTGTTATGTTGTTTACCTTTATTTTTATGTTCTTTAACTCATTATTGTTATGTTCTTTACCTCATTATTTTTATGTTCTTTACCTCATTATTGTTATGTTCTTTAACTCATTATTGTTATATTCTTCTAACGTCTGTTACCGAAACTTGTATTTGTTCCTCAAGCGAGAATCCGAAGTGGCTTATACAGTGTTTTTCAAAAGTATTCGAACCGGCACAATTAAACACCAAAGATTCAAAAGGGCGTAGCCAGTCTTTCAACCATGGCATAATAGTTTCACACCATCCTTCATTAGAATCGGAATTCTGAAAAGTAAATGGGGACCATCTTTGATATTCAGAGCCACGATACATGGTACTATTCGGTGGTTTCGGAAATCTCTCAGTATAGTCTATATCTTATCTTGTTAGGACAAGTATGGCTATATGAACTAGGCTATATGAACTAGGCTATATGAACTATCACTATATAAACTATCACTATATAAACTATCAGTATATAAACTATCAGTATATGAACTATCACTATATAAACTATCACCATATAAACTATCACCATATAAACTATCACTATATAAACTAGGCTATATGAACTAGACTATATAAACTATCAGTATATAAACTATCACTATATAAACTATCACCATATAAACTATCACTATATAAACTATCACTATATAACTAGACTATATGAAACTAAATGTTGAGCATTCTCATATGTATATTTGTGAGTCTTGCAGTGATGGAGCCAAATGGACGGAACTGAACTGGAGGGGTATGACAAAATGATTGGTTTGTTTAATTTGCTAGTGCTGTTTGATTTGTTTAAAAATACTGTATGTTCTCATTTCTACCACAATTAGCTCCTTTTTATTTTTCCATTTGTCAACTTTTGGTTCTTTATTTAACTACTTTACTTCGATTTTTCCGAATAGATTCACATTGTTATCTGCTAGAACTTGAATTACAAAATCATATGTTATACATCATTCCCATTACCATAATTTAACATTCCAAGGCTTTCTGTTTGATCGTCGGAAGAGACCTTAGTTGTGACCGATTAGGTATCTTGCTTCTCATAGTCCAACTTGTTGAGAGTTATAATATACACTCCCGTATTCTGGAACGGTTATCAGGTTAAGTTGCAACTATTCATTTTAGTGTGAAACTTTAGTCATCATCTATAATCATGTATATTAGGATCTGTCTCCAAACTTAGACTCCGAGATCCTTATTCTCAATTTCTGTCCTCCTACCATGAGCATTCTCGTCCCTTATAGACTTCATCTGTCCCAGTTCTCCGTCTACTACTCCCATTGTCTCTGCAAGCCAATGGCCAAAGTCTAGACGAGAAGACCAGGCTTTCCTTTGTTTCATCTGTAAACAATCACTTCTTTGAATCTGGACAGTTTGTATTCTTTTCCACATATCGTCTTGGTCAATCAGAGGAGCCAGTTCCTGTACGTAGTGAACAGTTCCCTCCTTGGGTGGCAAAAGGACTGTGACGTGGATTCGTCACGCATCTCCTTTTCCTATTCCTCCGGTAATTTCTCTTGTCTGGAGATAGTATTCCCGTGAACCAGATCACTACGAAAATCCTTTATCGCAGCTTCAGGCGAGAAGAGATTCTCCGCTGCGGCTGCAAAGTAATAGACCCTTGTCAATAGGACTCTTCTCTTATTTTGTCCCACTTGTAATAGCACTGTACTACATCCAGAGGATTCCATGGAGGTGTTGTTTGCGACCCTAAAGTTCTCTTTCTTTTCGACAAACGTCTGGAAGAAATCTAGTCGATTCACAACATGTACTGAACTACCCGAATCCCATACGAATGCCACCTCTAGTGGTAAATACAGCATGGTCTGTCCATTTGGTATATATCCAGTCTTATCTTTCCTGGGGTTGTGGCATTGGCTCAGATAATGATGATTGGCATCCCTTTCTTAGGGAGAGTAACTACTTCTCTCTTCAAACAGTTTTCGAATTGTTTGAGGTTTTGTTCGGCGTCATACCCTTGATCCATGAGATACATGAAGTAAGTGACTTGACACATTTCTCTAAAGTGCCAGGTTCTCAATCCTTGACCACTTTGCTTGTGATAGTGTTCAGTAACATACACATAGCCTGCCCAATTCTTCTCACTTGGTTTGTTCTTTTCCTCTTGATATCCTGGGTTGATCTGGTCTTCATGTTTGCTCTGAAGATACTAGTAGACTATGCCTTTCAGCAAAATCAACGATCTCATCCTCCACTTTCAACAGATACTTCCTACAGAACTTCTTATTCTCGCATGGGAACGGGTCTTGTCCTTCTTTCAAGATTTCAAGTACCTTTCGTGTGCCCTCAAAGTACACCCAAAGGTATTCTGATGCTTTCACGAACTCAGCTTTCTCATATCGGTCAAGAGAGACAGGGACTTCCAATTTCAACAGGACCCATAACATGTTGAGCTTTCACACACACCTGTGCTTAATTTGGAATTGTTATGATGGAATATTTACTACATAGCTGAATTCTAAATTTGGTTATTTAAAGACATTTAGGCTTTGCTCGTTGATGGTTCCTCATGCGGAAACCGTAGTGGCTTATATACCTTTGACAGAAAACTCTCCCGAAAGGTGAGACTTGTTCTAGAATCTTCGAAACGGACCACTGATGCCCGGAGTGCCGAAAAACGCCGTAATTTTGATCGGACATTGTAGCCTTCACAAAGTGTCTATGGATAATGTTCTACCTATGGTGGATCTAACAATCTTAGTAGTGAATGTTACAACAAGAATTTGACACTAGCTAAATAAACCATGATTCGAAAATTCAGTACTCTACAAGAGGGGTAATGTTCCATTCAACTTTCACTGAATTCAATATTCTGATGTGTTAGATCAGGATGTCCTACATTCTGCCAAGGGCTACCCCGGAATTGGCTGCGAAACACCCGTACACCCGCCAACCTCAGCAGAAAAAGGCCCAACGCAAGAGACCCATTTTTCATGGCACGGAGAAACGAGTGGGTTCTTTGGAATGCTGCAATTCCGGACATCACTTTGGTGGTTTTGCAGCGGAAACGGTCGCGTGCAGCATGCTAAAGATGGCCAGAACTTTCTGGTCACGTGACCCCCTTGAGTTCCGGTCTCGCTTTCCACCACAACCACGTGATACCCAAATATACAGTCTTGATCTGGTAAGCCCGGCACTCCGAAGAGGACAAGACCGGATGCTCTAAAACAGGGTATGTGAATATCCATTGCTGAAAAATACACTTTAGATATGACGGAGTGACGCTTTGTTTATTTTCCACACACGGTATTCGAACTATTTAACCACCTTGATTCCAACCAACTTTCATAATTCAATATTCATTAAATCCTACACTGCTTCTGGAAGCATCAGACACCAGCCTTTTCAGGAATACATGAATGGCGTCCAAGAGAATCTGTCGTTTGAGACTTACGAACCCTACTCTTTTGTCCACAAGAAGTACCATCCATCAGAGGCAGTTCCACACTCACCTGCTAGGCCGGCGTATGGTTCCTATGACCAAGGCGAGTCATTGATATCGCCGTTTTTTGCAGACGACTACATTGATTCAGCCTATGAAGCTATGCTCCTCAGCACCGACTCTCCACGGCCCAAAGGTCCCCAGGACTTGCCCCAAGACTGTCTTCTACCCACAAGTTACAACTCTAGCCTTCAAACAACCCCCAAGGGAATCCTGCCGTCTAATCTGATCAACCAACCTGTTCCTCAGGGTGTACTGCCATTCAATCCGGGTGGTCATGAGCATCGTATCTCACATCGGAGATCAGAACAGTATCTTCATATCGAGCCTAAAGTCCCCTTTGGCTCACAGCCCTCGTCTATTCGCAGAAACTCGGCTTCCAGAAAGTTTCAGAACCTACTGCTACCGTTAGCAGCTGATGGATTCAAACTACCTCCAGGTGTAGAGGTCTGGGCGGCATTGGGCTTTCCGGCTCCATTCGGTTGTCTACCGTTAGTTGATGGATTCAAACTACTCCGCGACAATTCAGCTTGGTATCTCACGTCTTTCTCAATAACTGCACTCATGCCCACACATTCCAGCGACCAGGAGAAGGTAGAGCTCCGAGTATTGGCGTGTAAACTGACGCAGTTCTACGAGATCCTAGCGGTGGAGAAGACCGCATCTGATGCCGTGATCAAGAAGTCATACCGGAAGCTAGCTATCAAGCTCCATCCGGATAAAAACTGCCATCCGCGAGCCAGCGAGGCGTTCAAGTACTTAAACAAGGCATGGGGAGTTCTCAGTGATCCTTCCAAAAAACGCATTTACGACCAAACGGGATCTGACCCCGATTCCAGAGGTGCTGGCTACGCCAGTGCAGACCCTACGACTGCCTTCAGTGGTGGCTCCAGGGGGTTCGACGGGGCTGGTTTCGAAAACGATATTTTCAATACCTGAGATTTTTGGAGACATTTAGAGATTTTTGGAAAGATTTAGAGATCTTTTGGTGACATTTAGAGATTTTTGGAGAAATCTTTTTGGAAAGATCTAGAGATTTTTGGAGACATTTAGAGATTTTTGGAGACATGTTTTTGGAAAGATTTACACATTTTTGGAGACATCCGATATTCCTTATCATCCAAGGAACAAAAGTGTCAGATTCCTTGTTCAGGTATTTGTTTTCATAAAGTGATTATACGAGATTTACCCCAAACTAATGTTGTTGGTAAAAAACATAAGTTCAAACACTTGCATAGTATTTACAGTGCCTTTATTTAGTTTTCTACGGAGTATAAAAAGCCTGAAAAAGAGTAGTTCTCTCGTCAATTAAGTTTTTCCAAAGACATATCCTTTTTTCTATATCGTTTGTGGGTGAGGAACTACAACATAGAAAGAAATCGCCTAAACTGTGGTTGGTGGAATAATAAAATATGTTGCACCAACTTCATGTTATAAGCGGTCTATTACTGATGCAGTATTAAACATAGTAATGACATATCGATTAATGTAATTACAATAATTTTGGTTTGATGTGATCAAAATACACCCATTGTCATATTGATTTTGATCTCAGCAAAAAAAATTCCTCATGGCAAATTTTGTCAACGAATACCTAGCATGTATGGAGGTAAGGTACTTCTTGAATATTTTTTATGCAATCAATAAGGCTATGTTAGCCTTATCATATTAGATTTTACAGACTTAGGTGAGCAGGAAAGTATAAGACGAGACTGCGGACCCGTTTAGGACTTTAATCTTGTAAGGGTGAAGGGTCGAAACGATTGAAACTCAACAGGTTTCCTTATCATCCTGTATACAACCCTTCAGAGGCGTACGAAGCCCTTTAATTATTTATTTGTTTAATTTTGCTGGTGTGTTAATTCTTTCGAAAATGCTGTACCCTGCAAATTTTTTTATATTTGGATTTTTCCGTGAAGATTCGAGGTGGTTCTCGTATTTTCCCCATTCTGCGAGTACATGTCTTAATACAAAACACCAATAAAAAATGATAGACTAAAATCATATTGGGTATCTGCTAAAGAGAGACTAGAGATATGAAAGGCATTTGAATGTTTGCAGAAACTCCTGTTCAACTCCATTAACTGAATGGCGTATGTAAGATCAGTTCCATTATGAGTGGCGCACGACCTCACATGGCCCAGCAATATCACAGTTTTCCATGGACCGTTTAAATGTATTGGTTAAAGTGTATGCTTACTGGAGAGAGTTTTAGGGCAGTAATTATCATGGGAAAGGAACTTTCACTGTAAAACAAGCCTTTATTCAGACCATAACAATTCTCGAAGGACCATAATCACCTCTAAGGGTTCTCTAAAGACTATAATCACATCTAAGGACTATAATCACCTTTAACGACCATAATCACATCTAACGACAATAATCACCTTATTCAGTAGTGCATCAATCTAGACACGATCGTCGGTACTAGTGTCAAACTCCGAATCTGACGACTTTTCTTTCCAGATTGTACCAATCCTTTGTACCCGGAGACAGATGACGCTAATATCTGGTTTAGAGTCCACCAAAAGACCACACCTCCGATTCATCCTCTATCCGGTCGCTGAACATGGTCTCCTCGTCTCCGCCTGCCTCCAACCGCTCTCTCTCCACGGATGCCAACCGCGAGGCAACTCTCTTGGTATAGTCACCGATGGACCGGGGCTGGATGGTCGTCGAGCCCACGGTAATTGGGGCCTGTGAAACCCGCTCAAACCACTGTTTGAACTGCGTCTGCTCCACATCGTCGACCAAGTTGAACACCGACAAATACGCCTTTTCGGCCGCCAAGCGGATTGGAATCACCGCATCTCTTAAACACGAGAAGACCGCGGGAGCCACCACATCCAAAAATGGCCCCAAACACTCACTGTTCTTCAACCGGGCAATGGTCCGGATCACAATAAGTGCAAGACGACGAGTATCGGCCGAGCTGGATGCAGGCGCATACGCCGACTCGGCCAATTGATTGACTGCTGCCTCTCTATTTTCTAATGGCAACTCGAATGGCTCCAGTTCCGGTACGGAGGCTTCTTGTTTGGGCAGCTTTCTTTCGCCCTGTAAAAGGAGGAGTTTTCCCAAGGCCACCGTGGCATTATCGGAGATATAAGGCGAAGCAGCGTTGGAACACTCGAGAATAAACGCCACAATCTCCCCCAAAAGCCCCGTGTGGAACACATGCGCTGGAGCATCTCTCAAGAACGAGTTAAGAGACAAAATGGCAAACTTCATTTCCGTAGCATCGTTGCGCTTGCTCAAGATCTTATTGCGGAGAATATTGGCTGCTTCTTCCGAAGACAACACTTGAGAAAGCGAGCCCAAAAGCCGGGCGTAGGCCACTGCTGATTGGTCGTTGACGCTGTTCAACTCCTGCTCCACCAAAGTCATGATGGAAGTCTTGGAGGTCTCGCTCATGTTCTTTCCTCCCTTCAACACCACCTGGAGCATGGCCTTGAGAAGTGAGTTCTTGATGGCCTCGTCATCGGCGGTTTTGGCGGCAGTGACCAATTCCATCACGAGTGAATCCACACGAGGCTGGAACTCGATGAGAAGTCCCAAAGCTTCCACGGCTCCATTTCTCAACCGGTCATTCGAAGGGTCCATCAACGACCGTACAAACGTTCTTTGAAGTTGAGGGATGAATGGCCTCAAAAACTGCGGAATCCGACGCAACAAGTTGGTTAAAGCGGCCAAAATCGCCGTCTTGATGTCTGAACTCACTCTTTCTCCAATCACACGGATAAGAGGTCCAGTGATGGGCGTAGCAAATGGCTTCAAGTTCTCAGGCGGCGTGCGGTCGATAATCTCGGCCAATGAAAGAGCAGAAAGCTCCTTTTGCTCCGAAGATCCGTACATCAAGCCATGAGAAAAGATGGGCAAGATACAGCTGGGGCCCTTGGGGAGCGCGAAACCAGGCAAGTTCTCGCCCTTGACGCCAGAAATGATCAAGGCCTGGTGTGCAGGTTTGATCAATTGCTCAAGCGTAGGCTTGTCCTGGGCCTTGACCAAAGCAAAGAGAGCTTCGAAGACTCCTTGCACCACGTCAGTATCTTTATCGCCAAGATAAAAGATAAGCTGGGACACCAAGTCCTGTACGTAAATCAGGTAGTCGAGATTGGTGTTGGCAAAGAATACCGCAAGGCGGTGGGTGATGGCGGCCCGCTTCTCCGGGTCCTGGTGTTTCACCAAGGCCATCAATTGCTGCATGACTGGATGCACTCCTGAGTCGTCGTTGATGGACAAGAGCGTCTTGTCGAAAGCATTGTTTGCTTCCTCGATTGTTTGGACATCTCCACTCTTTTTGGCGTCTATCACAGCCTGGAGCAAAGTGTTGATAATTGCACCAAGACGCGAGTAAAGAGCAGAACCAGCCACCGAGGCCAACGAAGCCAAGGCCCTTGTTTTGAAGGTATCGATTGGAGGAGTCATCAAGGTTGGAATCAAAATAGGGAACACCACATCGGCCTTTGTGGCCATGATATCCTCTAAGGCCAAAAGCGCATTTTCCGAATCATCCGACTCCAACATATTCAACAAATATGGCAAGATCTCGTCGATCACCACCTTGCCGATTCTGTCCTGGAGCGCCTCGAAGGCTTGGGCTGCCGCCGCACGGACGCCTGCAGACAGATCTGTCAAGGCATCTCTGATGATCAGAATGAATGTATCCTGGAACCGTTCCAAGGCATCGCTGTTGGCGGAATTGATCAATTCCGTGGCTGCGAAACAGATACCCTGTTTTCCATCGGCATCGCTCGAAACAAGCAAATCCTCCATGGTAGGAAGCAATTGAGCCAAGGCATTTGCTCCCACACGACGCACCACATCTCCCAACGTGGTGGCAGCTATGGTTCTATGAGTTTCATCGCTAGATGCAAGTCTCTTGACCAACATCTGGGTCAAGCTAGGAATGATCTCCTTAACGGTCTTTGGCGTGTTGGCCACCAATGCCTTCCAGATATCAATGGACGCGGCTCTAACCACACTAGTAACATCGGAACGACAAACGTACACCGAAGCCAAAATACGGTCTCTTCTGTCCTGGCCCAACACATCCACGAGGTTGCGATTGACCTCCAGTTGCTCCTCCGTGAGCTCGTTTTTGCCGGAAATTCCTGTGACCTGGAACAACAAGTCTCCCGTAAGTTCCACTGACGAAAGTCTGATCCGGTACGAGGTATCGGCCATACCCTGTTCCAATTCAGGTAACAACAAATCAATGGCCTTGGAGGCGTAGTTCTTGACAATCAATCTTCCAGCCTTCAAAGCGGTTCCACGGATCTCTTCATCCGTGTCAGCTAAGCCTCTTAAAATGGGAGGAATGATTTGAGACAAGTATGGAGCAAACTGAGACCCGAAACAAACAGGCAAGTAAAGCAATAATGGCACATATCCTGCACGCACATGGTTGTATGGAGATTGAGCATTGGAGAGAATGGAAGGAAGCATCTCGTCCAATTTGGAAAGCCCCAAACCGGCAATGACCTCGGCCAAGGCCTGTGCAGACCCAAGACGGTCACCAGCTTTGGTGGGGTCGTTCAAAGTACCTTCAAGACGAGGAATCAAGTCGGAGAAGCGATCCTCTCCTAATTTCTCCACCAATGATCCCAAAGCTCTGGCACCAGTGGATCTAGTTTCTGGAACTGGATCCACCATGGCCACCTCGAGCTCTGCCACCAACGAAGGCAAGTAGGGCAGGAGATCGTTGCTGTCGACCAAAATAGACATGTTTCCAACAATCTGACATGCCTTTTTCTTGGTGGAGGCAGACCGTTCTCTCATTCCACGATGTATTACGTGGATGATGAGGGCCAACGATGGACCATCGATATAATGCACAAACTGGGTCTTGATCAACTTATCGAGTGCCTCCTCGGTGTACTTGGTAGGATCACCAATAGCTCTGATCAAATCCGGCACAATGGTCTGGATCTCTGGGTTTCTGATGACTTCTCCAAACCTCTTGAGTGACTGGTCAGCAGCTTTTCTCACTTCCTTATGGGAATCGTTCAAAACTCCCACGATTTCCGGCACAATAGTCGACAACGAAGCAGATAACTGCGTAGGGTCAAGGTATGCCATGGAACCCAAAAGCTCCACCGAGCCCTTCTTAGATCTCCATGCAATATCGTCCAAATTGCGGATGGCAAGCGGAATCAACTGCTTAATACCATAACTGGTGGTGCACTTCATGATTTGCCGAGCTGCCAAGTCAGTGGCTTCACGGACCTGTGGACTTGGGTCACCCAAAAATTTCAAGATGATGGGCAACACCTCAATCACATAGGGTTCAAACATGGCGCCCAAAACCTGCGACAAACAGTCAAACACAAACGAAACACCCTCCCGGGAATTCTCGCTCTTCTTGTTGTCCGCAGCAGCGGTGATTTCCCTCATGACGTCATTGTTGAAAAGTGACTTGATTCCTGCACCCTTGACCAATCCTGCAATACCGTAAGCAGCACCTTTTCGTTTGGCCAAGGTCTTTCCGTTCCAGAGCTTTTCCAAGAGTTTTTCAAACGTGTCTTGAAGCTTATCTTGGAAAGATTTGACAAGAGGAGCAATACATTCAGAGACTGCAAACTGCACGTCCTCCGATGGAGTATCAAGAGTCTGTAACAAACGGTCAAAAATAATTTGAAGCCGTGAATCGTCTGCGGCCAAGTGCCGTCCCAAAGAACCATACAAGATGATGACCAGCTCGTTGATTCTGTCTTGTTTTCTTGAATTCTCGTCTTTTTTGGCCAAACACGTCTCGAAAATCTCAATAAGAACCTCCACGTTATCTGCACCCGATTGCTTGATGATTTCAGTTCCAGCCTCCAAAAGTTCCTGCGCCACCAATTCCTCCTTGTCTCCAAGGGTTTCTTCTGGTACAAGGAAGGTGAAAATCCTTTGAACTGCCTCAGAAGACTTGCACAATGGGCTGAGGAAACGCAAGGCAATGGAAATGGTTGACCTGGACTCCCACATGTCACGCGATGCAGCTGTGTTCACAGCAAGACCAAACTTGTCCTTTTCTGCAGGAGGAGGTACCTCCAACTTCTTAAAGAGCTGTAACAATTCATGGGACCATTTCAAGTAGACAGATTCATCATTTTCACTAAGAACTTCAATGGCAGAAGCGATGGATTTGGCAACTGTTAAGCGAAGTCCGGCATCTTTCTGATCAATGTAAGCGAGTAATCTTTGAGGGGCGTCTGCAGGAACCTGGAAGTCACTTTCCTCCCAGATGGTTCTAGACAACTCAGCAACTGCATTATCGGTATCGTGCATAGTCAACCAGATTTGGTCAGAGTAAGTCAAATCCTCCGTCAAGTCAAACTCAGCATCGATGCTCTGGAGAATGGCGTTTTTGACAAACGCATCGGGAATGACCAAATTCAGAAGGAGAATTTCCAAGTCCACGAGGGTGAAGTTTACAGAAATTTGCTGACAAACAGTGGAGAAACATTCCTTGGCCATTTTCGCCCGGGTTGGGATCTTCATCAATTCAATAATAGATTCCAAAATAGGTCGGCGGGGAATGTACTCATTCTCAAGCATATTCTGTGCAGAAAGAATACTGATAGCCAACGAAAGGTGCTCTTCTTCGGGGTCCTCGTGATTGAACTCGGAAGTGACCTTTTGCTTCTTGGAGTTTTTGAGTGCCACTGCTTTTCCGTTTTCCATCACCTTGATGATCAATGGAGCAATGTAAATGTAACCTGTCACTGTAAACCAATCATCCACAAGCATTTTAATTCTGAACAAAATCGTGCTCAAGCTCTCAAGAAGTGGCTGCTGGGTGTATTGTTGAGGAATTCCCTTGATTCCATAGAGTCTCAATATGATTGCACCGGTCATTTCAGCCAATGGGTGCAATCTAGCCTTGATCTCATTGGATGCAGCGATGAAGGTGACAGTACCTTTTTCTTCGAGCAAATCATGGGCAAGAGGATGTTTCAAGAGCTCCAAGAGGTCGAAGATAGCAACACTGTACCATTCCAAGCCACCTGTATTCAAGGAATTGGAGTTGGCGGTGAAGGTAGTAATGATAGCGAAAGCACGGTTGAAACGCTTGATGATTGCGTTGATGTTGACACGAATGGCCGATTCCTTGGCGATCTGTTCATTGACCAAAGCCTGTTCTTCTCTAGTGAGTTTCCTCTGCGTGGTCTTTTTGGCTGAGATCTCCTTCTTCAAGCTTTCCTCCCATTTCCTGGTCTCGTAGTCCTTTGAGTTTTTGTCCTCCACCTTCTTGGACTTGGATGCTTCTAAAACATCCACAACAGCCTCACCCTCTGAGCCCCTCCAGATATCAATAGATGTAGAGTCGATTCCCAGAAGGTTATCAAGAGAGAGATCCGCTCTCAAGGCCTTCACAATTTCTTCCTGACAAGCTTTAGGATGGACAAAAGAGAAGGTGGTCAAAGCAGCACATGCAGCCTTGACAAGAGGACTGGTTTCTGGATACTTCTCGAAGACGGATAGCGTGATATCCATGATTTCAGAAACATGGTTGGATATGATTTGGAAGGGGTCCAAGGAAGAACGCAAAGTCAAGCCGATCCATGCTTCCTTGACTGCAATTTCTGTATGGTGGGCAATGACAAACAAACTCACCAAGACCTTCTCGGCGCCTTCTTTCAGACAGCTTTGTAAGAGATGGTTCAAGACTGGCGAGAGAAACTTTAAGCCGTAAGAGAGTTCCGCCGCGTCAACATTCTCCAAGGAAACCACAATCTCATCAATGGCCTGCACAAAGGAGAAGATCAAGATTTGTTCGTTCACTTCTTGAAGCTTGGCAATCAATTTCGAAGCATCCAATCTGATTGCATAATTGACGTTATTGGAAATGGCAAAGTATAAATATGCAAGTGCAAAGTCAAGTGCCTCCTTCTCGGTAATATAGGCAAACGAAGCGGTAAGTGCCTTCAAGCACCAATACTGATCAGTGGTAGTCAACTTGGTGATGGCCTTAGCACTCAAGAGAATGGAGAACTTTTCGTTTGAAACATCAAGAACACTAGCAAACGGCTCTTTTTCAGCATCAAAATGGGCCGAAAGTGCAAGGTATACATATGCAGCAGTGACACCCTTGTTTGAAATGCTTAAAAGAGGCGATTTGTTAGCCTCAGCCAAGGCCTTGGCGAATGATGGCTTCAAGGTAGCGTAAAGTTTGGCCAAACGAGAATTAGATTCTTTAGCTGAAAGCAACTGCATGCCTATTGAAGAAGCCCATATGCTTCTGAGTGGAAGTTTGGAGCTCTCTAACCCCAACTTGAACTGAGAGGCGAGTTTCTCCTCTCCAGGAAGCGCGACGTCTTCTGAAAGCGCATTGACGAATGCTTTAGAGAGGACATTCAACAAACTGGAAAGAACCTGTTCGTTTTGTTCCTTCGATGCAAGAGGTAAAATTGCAGCAGTGAGTTTCTCCGTAAAAGCGGCGTCTTTCAGCGAAAAGGCCCCGAAAACCTCGGCGATAAGCACTTTGCTGTCCACATTAGTGGTTCCTTTGAAGCATTTGGTGACTTCATCCAAGATAATTGTAAGGTCAGCAGTAGAAACTGATGGCAAAGAGGTTCTGAAGATATTTCTAAGCGTTGCAGATGCAGCCTCACGAACGTGCTCCTTGTTGGATTTGAGACCAGTCATGAGTTGACCTAATAATTTCGAAGAAGCAAAAGAAGACGAAAGGTCAATTGCTTCTGGTTCGGAGAAGAGGAACACGGTGATTGAGCAGAAGCCAAACTCCGAGGATTTCAACACCGCCTTCTCCAAATCAGGCAAAATCAATTTGGCAAAGTCCTCGCCTGAAACATAGTTCTTGAGGAAGTGGCGCGTGAATCCCGTCAAGGCATGAGGCGAAGGAGAAGTTTTTCCCAAGACCACCAGTGAAGTAAAAAACTTGAGAACCGTAGGAACGTGGGTGCTTAAATAGTCGAAAAGAGAGGGGTGGGCGGGTAACAAGTCATGCACAGCGTCGGACAACACGCCCAAAAAGAGAATGGCTGCCGAGGGCAGCTTGCAGTCAAGTGCACAACGCACGCCGAGGTCGATGTAGGCCTTCTGCTGCGCAATGTGCTGCGACGCTAAGACATGCATGAGCGAGTGTTTCAGGTGAGCCAAGGCGGAATTGAGAAGACGCCGCCTGTGTGAAGGGTATTGGGAGTGCTGCAGGGGCATGCTGGAGTCGGCTGCAGATGCAAGCAACAACACCTGCGCAGCAACGAGCTTGGACGCAATGCTGGTGGTGCTGGTGCTTGCAGCAGAGTCGGAGGAATTCTCGGCACCTGCTGCCTTTGTACCTGTGGGTGTATCCTTATTTAAATCGGCAGACTCGCTCCCCTTTGAGGCGTCATTGCAATTTTCATAGGCGTCAAGTGCCTGTGCCCATCCTAACAAGGTGAGCAAATTTGTAACAGGTGAGTTGGTGGAGTTCTGGGCAACTTCATAAATGCTATCGGCAAAGAATGCCAAGTATTTACGGTCTTGTTGAACAAAACCCAAGAGTGCCTTCTGCGCTTGCAATCGAGATTGGCCGTCAGAATAATGGCTGTAAGTTCTGAAAAGCAACTGGGCCCATTTTTGGGCGGTGGCGGACTCCTTTTGCGCAGGCAATTCCTTGAGAATGTGCTGCCACGCGTCAATTCTAAGGTTACGGCTTGAGCCAAGAATGATCTGACCTGGCCGCTCCTGGAGGGCGTTCTGCAAAGTGTCGGGGTCCATTACGGTTGTGAGTGGAGAGGAGGTGAAAAAAAAGTTGAGTGAGGGACGGGGCACGTGAAGCCGCGCACGTGAGGAGACCTAGGGTCCAAGGGAAAGAGAAAGGGAAAGGGAAAGGGAAGGAGAAAGAGAAAGAGAAAGAGAAAGAGAAAGAGAAAGAGAAAGAGAAAGAGAAAGAGAAAGAGAAAGAGAAAGAGAAAGAGAAAGAGTGATGGAAGAATCAGACAATTGTGAAGATTGATATACAAAAGATATCACCGAATGTGTACCATGGAGAGTGAACCGTGGGAATATGGGGATGAAGAAGGCGAGATTTGAAGATACTATACTTTGAAAACACTGCAATATAGCTGAGAATAAGATTAGGCGAAGGGGATGATACAGCTGAGAGATCAAAGACAGTTTATTTTAGGTGATTGAATAACATCAAAAGGAAGATGGAACTTGATATGGAGAAGTTTGAACGATATGCAATAGAAATGGTTTAATGGATGGAATCATGAAAAAATCATATGAATTGCCTAAGATCTTGTTTAGGGTCATGGTTACTCAATTGTCAAAAGGCAAAATATGAGATCCTCAGAAGGGCACGGCTGATATCTCTTGCCTACCTTATGGAACTGTCTACTATCAAAAAAAAAGTGTTGCTCAAAGCGTGTTTCTACTACTGGTCTGATTTGGGCATGTCTGGCTTTACTGATCAGAGCCTATCAGCTGATTGGTCGTCCCTTAAAAAGCGAACTCACATCAGAGACAAAGTGGAGCTACAGCTAAAGGCAGAAATATAGTTGAAATTAAAGAAGAGAAGACGACAATGAGGTGTATGAGGACATGAAAGATGAAGCATGAAGCTAGAACATGGAGTACAAATCCGGAACCTTAATGGGAAGGTGATGAAAGAATATTGAAAGATGGTTCCTCAAAGGAGATCTACTCAATTCCCTCGACTTCTAAATCAAGACTCGTTTATTCCTTTAGGGGCAAACAGGAAAAAAGAATAAAGACTCTTTCCTGAAAATTCCATCTATTGATAGAAATGCAATTAAAGGAATTATAGCAGCATACATGTCTATTGGACAGAGACAGATGGATTTACCTTGACAAATGGACAGAAAGAATTACGGACAAAAAGAGGTACGGACAGTGAGGTATGGACAGAAAGATGGATACTACATTTCCAGGCAACTGAATGGAAACTCAATGGAAACTGAATGGAAATTCAATGGAAACTGAATGGAAACTCAATGGAAACTCAATGGAAACTCAATGGAAATTCAATGGAAACTGAATGGAAACTGAATGGAAACTCAATGGAAACTCAATGGAAACTCAATGGAAATCCAATGGAAATCCAATGGAAGCTGAATGGAAACTCAATGGAAATTCAATGGAAACTCAATGGAAACTCAATGGAAACTCAATGGAAACTCAATGGAAACTTCTACGAAATTACTGAAATTACTTATTCGAATTACCATCAGATTATGTGGTGATGCACTCGGCCTGGACTCTGACTGGATCAGTGGATCAGGGCTTTGGTGGAGCGGGTAACCCGGGGCAGGGTATATAAACCGCGGCGTTCGCATCCAAATTTTTTTCCTCATCAACTATAACAGTCGATGAGGAAAGGCTACAGTTAATTCATCCGTTGCAGCAAGGCTTCGGCCGTCTCACATTGTGGGCGCTGTGGAGAACATCACGGCCATCATCACCACTTCGTTAGTGATGTATTTGTGACTGAGGCTGTTGTTGATAAAAGACTATTGGTTGTAATGATCAATAGTACAATAGCGAAAAGAACCACAAAGGAACAACCACAAAGAAACAACCACAAACGGAACCACGAGAAGAACCATAGCAAAAAGAGCCACGAAAGCCACGTAGATATTGTATAATGCCAGTAAAGTCACTCACTGGATGCAGAGTTTCGTCACCGTGTACGCTTCTGGTGTGGGTGGTGTACGGGTTTAAACAACTTGGTGTACGGGTTTGACATACGTTATACTGTGCGTTACAGTGCACATCCCCACACTACACAGACATGTTGGTCGAGGAGATCCCCCGCAAGCTCCACAGCAACCAGTCAACCATCTACTTCCTGTCGCTGGTCAATTTGCAGGCGAGGGCAGTGCCCAAGCTGCAGGAGCAAGGCGACGAGAACCGCAACACCAAGGCCCGGCCCAAAGTCAACTACAACCTCACCGAGCTCCTAAACGCCCAGACCCAGGCCAACTACAACAACGGCAGCGTCAAGGGCGGCGCATTCAAGTCATCCCACCAGATCCAGCTCGAGCGGTTTATCTCCAAGCGTTTGGCAGACCTTAGCAAAGAGACACCCAACCCCTCATTTGAGGTTCCCAAAAACTTCACCTATTCCAGCATCCACAAGCACAAAAGCGCCCAGGATAAAAAAGCCGTGCGGCTCGGAAACACGCCGTCCACCAAGCGTATTCTCGCCGCACGCCGTAATCTCAACTCGTACTTTGAGGAGGAGAAAAACTTGATTTCCATCAACACAATTCTTGGCGTCAACTACTCCTTCGCGGAACAAAATGACGACCAAGGTGGCGATGGAAAAAGGCGCAGGGTGTGCGCGCAGTCCAAGCCCAAGGCCCGCCTTTGCTGCGTGTGCGGGTCGCAATCGCACTACTCGCGGTGTGTTCACTGTGGGTTGTACTCGTGTAGCGTGAGGTGTATCGGGGTGCATCATGAACTGAGGTGCACGTAGTCTGTTTCGGTGCAGTTCTCCAGCGGAGCGTATTACTCAAGAGGGTTAAAGGTTCTCCAGGCCAAACGTGGGGGACTGGAAATACTCAGAAGGTTAAAGGTTCTCCAGGCCAAACGTGGGGGACTGGAGATTCTCAGAAGGTTAAAGGTTCTCCAGACGTGGCGTGAAGGATTACAATTACTCAAGATTTAATGGCATTCATCCACGTTTCGTCCAGAGAACTGAAGATTCTCAAGGAGTGTTCTCAGGTGGTTATTCAGGCGAAGCATGGAAAACTAAAAGGAGACGTCTCAGTAAACAGGAGAACCAGGAGTGCTTTAAGAAGAGATTTCAGGGTGGCTCTTCATTTTGTGCCTGGTGGTTAGAAATGCCACTAGAAGAGGCCCGGATCAATCAGAAGAGTACATCAGTACGAATTGGGCAACTTCCATATTGGGAACTACTATACCAGCCATCGAAAGAACTACATCCGCATATCTAAAGGAACTCTTGACTGGAAATAGTCTTCAGCTTCTTGATTACCCCTCTCTTAATGAGAAGCCTCGCTTTGTGGGTAGCCCAAAAGGCTATGCTTGGCCAGAAAAAGTGTGATTATCCAAATCTCAGACATGTCTGACGTGATCCATACTGACAACTACACCAATACATGTGCTTTGGTGAACAACTTGAAGGTTGTTATTGAAGCAGCTGGTACTCTCTCAAAACTGAGGATGTTAACTCGACAGAGTCGTGTTTCAGCTCAATCAGGTGTGCTTGAGTATCTTGGCAGTGACTTCTTGGGAGCCGAGATTAAGAGGTGGATGAGAATGCTGTCTACAAGGTACGCGAGGCGGACGAAAAAGCAGCTAGTGCAGAAGACATAGCAGTCAATGCAAATGAAACAGCAGTGGTCAAGTCTGTTAGTGGCTGCTCCCAAGGACACTACCGTCAGAGCTCAGAACGTTGTGCTTTTTGCAGTTTCTTTTCCACGTGTTTTGATGGGACTGTATGTCTAACAGTCCATATAGTACACTGGACACTACACTACACTGACTTATACTACACTGGACACTACACTACACTGACTCATACACCCTGGGCTCGTTGGTATTGAAAGGCCCACCTCATGCACGTGAGAAGGTATCTAATTCACCAGGCGAAGGTTCTCCAGGTGAAGCATGGAGAACTAGAAGTACTCTGAAGGCAGTTCTCCTGGTTGTTCTCTGGACGAAGCATGAGAACGAAAAGTATCAAAGAGATTTTCCATTAAAGCATGAGAACTGGAGGTGCTTTAAGAAAGCTATCCAGTGAAGCAAGAGGACTCAGTCTCAGGGAATGAAACTCTCTGGGTTAGGCATGCAGAACTAGAAGTAACTTCAGAGAACCTATCAGTGGAGGAGCACTTGGAGTAACTTCAGAACAGTCTTTGGGAGGGAAGCATGTGACTCGACGTGAACTAGATGAGAGAGCATGATGAATTGGAAGTAACTTGAGAAGCATTTTCAGTGAAGCATGGAGAACTACAAGTACTTCAAGGAGAGTTCTGCGGGTAGCTCTGTTGAAGCCCGAATTCCGGGTCGTGAGGCACGAAACAGATTTCCACATGATTTTTCCACCCATCATCCTATAAAAGCTCGAAACGAGTGACTCTCCCATCTGCCTCCAAACTCATGAGAGTTCTTGGGGTTTGGGGCGTATTGGATCGAACATAAAGACAATTTATGGCTGCCAAATTACCCGTTTGTGGAAG
Source organism: Metschnikowia cubensis (assembly GCA_002374405.1). NCBI lineage: Eukaryota > Fungi > Ascomycota > Pichiomycetes > Serinales > Metschnikowiaceae > Metschnikowia > Metschnikowia cubensis. The sequence continues at coordinate 86,933 of NKZA01000015.1, forward strand.
TGTTCTACTATGTGAAGTTACTTTCCACCTCTGCCCACTTGACTTGTGCCCACTTGACTTTTGCCCACTTGACTTCTGCCCACTTGACTTCTGCTCAAAGTAGAGCTCCACTTCATTACAGTTTGAAACACCTTAATGGTGGTGATGATGTCATAAGGATGGACGAATAGTAAACGGAATTGCGGAGCTGGAGGTTTCGTCTAACCGTAAATCCGTCGGGGAAATGGGCCGCCCCAAAATGAGTGTGTTGTCATATATCCCAGGTACCCATTATTGGCCGTGTCCCTGCTGACGGAAGTATTGCCCTCCAAGTTCTACACCACGGTTTCATCAACAGTCGACCCATCGAACATGGCCCTATAATTGGCTCCTTTGTGGAGGGACGTGCGAGCCCCAAGAGGCGCTGGTTTGAATCGTTCTGGTTTGAATCGTTCTGGTTTGAATTATTCTGGTTTGTTCTGGTTTGAATTGTTCTGGTTTGAATCGTTCTGACGCACTGGTTTTGATGGGTTTGAAAAACACTCGATGATCCAAGTGCCATGGTTTCTTGGTCCCATAGTTCAGGGGAAAGGTAGTGTACCCTTGGCCCTCTGGTGGTGTTTCCGCCCACGAAATCCTCCATTTGAATGTTCCTCTCGCTGGCTTGCAACTCCTCTTCCACGTCGGCCATCTCTTCACCAACGCCTGCATCCTGGACATTGCCTTGGCCTCCCTGAAGAGCTCGACACCAAAAACGGCAAACAATAAGGCAGCAAGGAACTGGGTGGCTCTCTAGGAGAGCGAGGTTGGTAATGCATGTCCACGGTACCAGGTAACACCGCCATGATGGCTAGAAGCGAGAGGGCGGCGGAGAATACCAAAAGTCTGGGGTGCTTCATGGACATCAAGGCAGCAATCAAGAAAGTATTGTCCCCGATTTCCGATACCGCAATCGTGGAGATGGACATGTAAAAGGATTGTCAGTTGTCCTGTTCCTCATGTTCATCCCAGCCATCGGCAGCGTGTGCTGAAGAAACATTATCAGCATCTGCGATAGGAGCCATGTGCAAAGAAAGGCCGTCTTCCTTAGCAGTTGTCAGCCGACACAAAGGCAGGAGCCGTTGAAACTAAAAGGAAGTGCTTGATAAAATTGTCAAGACCCCTCACGTTTTGGTCAATTATACGTCATGTTCTTTGTTGCATCTATGCACTAATTTTCTGCTCGCAGAGAGTTCCTCAGGGACGACCCGAAGAGGCTATAACTTGAGACACGTGGAGCCGGTAACCTCTCCACTGGAACAATGGAAGGATTCTAGAATATCGAAAGACCGTCTGGCAACGAGGATCTAGCGAGTATCAACTGCACTAGCGAAATTAAACAAGCCAGTAATACAAAATACAAAGTACGTGTCTTTGCAAGTCTTTCAAACAAATGGCGTGGTGCATACTAACTTATTAAGCATACTTTTATTAAGCATACTTTTATTAAGCATACTTTTATTAAGCATACTTTTATTAAGCATACTTTTATTAAGCATACTTTTATTAAGCAAACTTTTATTAAGCACACCAACCTTTATTAAGCATACAGTGATTTTCGAAACTATTCAAACCCGCAAGATATAATTCAAACCACACTAGCAAAAATCAACAAACCAATCATTCAAAAAGTGCACAGTCTTTCAAGCAAATGGCGTAATGTTTTACACCAACTCTCATCAGAATTCAATGTTCTAAAATCTTATATCTAGAGGATTGTCTTTATATGTATATGTACTTCTGGGAGTCTTACAGTACCAATGAAGGGCTAGGACGGACGGAACTGAACTGGAGAGGTATGAAACTTTTTGAATTATTGGTTTGAATCTTTTGACCCACTAATTTGAACCATTCTATCTTCTAGGTTTGAATTTTGTGAAGCTGGTTTGAATAGTTTTCAAAAACACTGTACCAACCTTCATTAACCATGGATCAGTGTCTATGTGACAGGAACAGGATGTAGAGTTACAGGAGAGTTATTGGTTATTCGACTATACTATACTACAGTATACTACAGTATACTACAGTATACTACAGTATACTACAGTATACTATACTATACTATACTATACTATACTATACTATACTATACTATACTATACTACACTACACTATACTATACTATACTATACTATACTATACTATACTATACTATACTATACTATACTATACTACACTATACTATATTATATTACACTATACTACACTACACTATACTACACAATATTATATTACACAATATTACACTACACTACACTATACAGTGTTTTTGAAAACTATTCAAACCAGCGCGATAAAACAATTCAAACAACACTAGCAAAATAAAAAGCCAATAAATCAAAGGAGTTTCGTACGCCTTGCAGTTCAGTTCCGTCCGGTTTGTTTCTTGATGAATATGGAAAGATTTCATAATCTATTACATATAAGGCAATTTCCAGATTAACATTTTACATAGTGAATTCTAATGAAAGTTGGTGTGAGCGTTTGGTTTGAAAGACTGTGCGGAGGAGTACGAAACATTTTTCTGAGCTGGTTTGAATAATTCTGAAAAACACTATACTACACCACACTACACAATATTATATTACACTACACTACAGTGTTTTTCAAAAGTATTCAAACTAACGCAGCAAAAAAAAAACAACCAATGATTCAAAAAGATTCGTACCCCAGTCTTTCAAACCATGGCGTAATGTTTTACACGAACTTTAATAAAATTCGATATTCTTAAATCTTGAATCTGGAGGTTTGCGTCATATCTACATTTTGGTCTTGTAGTACCAGTCAAGGCTAAAACGAACAGAACAGAACTGGAGAGGGTTCGAACTTTTGAAGTGTTGGTTTGAATCTTTTGAATTCTTGGTTTGAATCATTGTATCTTCTTGGTTTGAATCATTTTGTCGGGCGAGTTTGAAACATTCTGTCTCACTGGTTTAAATAGTTTTCAAAAACACTGTATACTACACTATACTACACAATATTATATTACACTGTTAGTTTATACTGTAGTGTATACTGTTAGTTTATACTGTAGTTTATACTGTTAGTTTATACTGTTAGGTTACACTGTAGTGTATACTGTAGTTTATACTGTTAGTTTAGTAGAGTAGTAGAGTAGAGTAGTAGACTAGAGTAGTAGTCAATTTCTGATACATTCTGGTCCGTTTGAAGAGGAAAAACGCCTGAAAAAACTCAATGAGCTTTATACAAGCCTCTTTGTTACCTTTAAGGCTCTTGGCACGACTTGAAGCACCGCAAACGGGTGTTGCGCAAGTTGGCCTTCACCACGCAGGACGATATCATCGAGTTGAAGGGCCGAGTGTTCAATAGAAACATTTCCTCTTCCAGCACCACCAAGCTCTTCGCCTATTCTTTGGCGTTGCTGGCATTGATCAAAATATCCGATGCTACGATTCTTCAGCACTCGACCATCGCCAAAATCTTGAGTTTTTGCACGCAAAACCTTAAGAATAGCAGTATCGTGGGTTGGACATTTTTGAAAAATGCTGCTTGCTGGATCATCTTGACTTCTTTGGTGACATTTTATCCCGAATCGGAGTTTGTTAAGTTGAACTCGTCCCAATTTTTGGTGTTTTGGAAGAACTTATTGACCTCACAGTTTGCAGCTGGGGAAATGAGCGAGCTGGAGAGCTCTCATCGCCTTGGAGAAATCTTGCGCAACCTTAAGCTCAGGAGCTTGAGTCTTATGTGCTTATTGAACTATATTCTGGCGGTGGAGCATACTCTCGAGCTCTCTAAGCAAATGCAGTTTCTCCTTGTAAAATCTCATAAGTACTTGATTTATCTCGAGAGCAGCATGGGTCAAATTGGTTCAGTGACAAGTTTCTCGCCGCAGGCCTTCAATGAGAACGACTATAATCTCAACTTGGCCAGCAATGTGATCTTCTTTGGTTTTAAGTTGACCTTTTTATCACATGTCATTCTAATACGGAGTCAAAGCTGAATGAGGTCATCTACAAATAAAGATTGATGTTCCTCCATTCAATACTGTTAGTTTATACTGTAGTGTATACTGTAGTGTATACTGTTATTTTATACTGTTAGTTTATACTGTTACGTTACACTGTTATTTTATACTGTTAGTTTATACTACACTCACTGTTGGACCCACAATAGCCAGGCCACCTATTAAGGCTTCATGAAACCTACGCCCGATTGTAATGATGGCCATTCCAAATGCCGAGTCCCATTGCACCAATTGCTACCATGGACCTCTTTCGATATTTCAGAACCCTATTTGGTTGTAGAGGAGAGTTTTCCGGTACACTTTTCCAAAGTTGTATAAGCCACTTTGGTTCTTCTCTCGAGGATCCATGAGCAACCAAAGTATTAGTGCATAGATAAAGAACATAACAGATACTGTACTAACAGTGTATATTATACTATTACTATATACTACAGTGTATTATATTATACTGTTACTTTATACTACAGTGTATTATATTATACTATTACTTTATACTACAGTGTATTATATTACACTATTTCTTTATATTACACTATTAGTTTATACTATTTCTTTATACTAACAATGTATTATATTACACTATTTCTTTATACTACAGTGTATTATAGCACACTATTTCTTTATACTATACTGTTTCTTTATACTACAGTGTTTCTTTATACTATTTCTTTATATTACAGTGTATTATATTACACTATTTCTTTATACTACAGTGTATTATATTACACTGTTACAGTCTTCTTCATAAGTATTCAAATGAGCGCAGAAAATGTTCAAAACACTAGCAAAATTAAACAAACTGAGAAGTCAAAAAGGTTCGTACTTATGACTAAAAAATGCTAAGGATCAAGGACTTGAAATAAGCGGTTTATGTGAAGTCTTAATTAAACATTCAAAACAGTAGCTTTTGAAATATTGGTTTCTTTAATATTGCTACTGTGGTTTGAATCATTTAATCGTATGGGTTTGAATCGTTTTGAAAAACACTGTATGCTCCTTCGCACAGTCTTTCAAACCAAGCGTTCACACCAACTTTCACTAGAATTCACTATTTTTAAATGTTAAATCTGGAGGATGCCTTATATGTAAAAATTTGGGAGAGATTTAGGGTCATTTGGGAGAGATTTAGGGTCATTTGGGAGACATTTGGAGACATTTGGGGTCATTTGGGGTCATTTGGGGTCATTTGGGGACACTTGGAAGTCTTACAATATTAATCAAGGGTCAAGACGGACGGACTGAAGTGGCACGGGTACGAAACTCTTGAATTATTGGTTTCTTTAATATTGCTAGTGTGGTTTGAATCATTTGATAGTGTGGTTTGAATCGTTTTGAAAAACACTGTACTTTATATTACATTGTCACTTTATACAGTGTTTTTGAAACCTATTTAAACCAAGCATTCACACCAACTTTCATAAAATTCACTATTCTAAAATGTTAAATCTGGACGATGCCTTATATGTAAACATTTGGGAGACATTTGGGAGTTTTTCAATATTCCTCAAGGGTCAAATGGAATGGAGTGAAAGGGTACGAGGCTTTTTAAATTATTGGTTTGTATAATTTGTAGTGTGGTTTTATCGTGGGGGTTTGACTCGTTTTGAAAAACACTCTACTAACGATATTATATTACACTGTCACTTTATATTATACTGTCACTTTATATTATACTATTTCTTTATACTAACAATGTATTATATTACACTATTAGTTTATACTAACGATGTACAGTGTTTTTTGAAACTATTCAAACCACCGCAGCAAAATGTTTCGTACTCCTTCACAGTCATTCATACCAAATGTTCACACCAACTTTCATAAGAATTCAAGATTCTGAAATGTTGAATCTGGAATCATGTCTTATATTTAATAAATTCAGGAGTCTTGCATTAGTAGTCAGGACTCAAAACCGAAAGGAACTGGAGTGAAGGGGTACGAGACTCTTTTAATTATTGGTTTGTTTACTTTGCTAGTGTCGTTTGAATCGTTTTGCCACGGTAGTTTGAATAGTTTTGGAAAACACTGTATTACAGTACACTGTTACTTTATATTATACTACTACTTTATATAATACTATTACTTTTTATTATACTATTACTTTATATTATACTGCTACTTTATATTATACTATTACTTTATACTAACAATGTATTACACTGCTACTTTCTACTACACTGTTTCTTTGTATTACACTATTACTTTATAAATACAATGTATTATATTATACTATTACTTCATATTATTATCTTACTTTATATTACACTGTTACTTTCTACTACACTGTCACTTTATATTATATTCTCACTTTGTAAGCCACTGCTACTTTATGCTAACAGTGTATTATATTACACTATTAGTTTATACTAACAATAATACAACAATGCATTACATTACACTGTTACTTTATACTAATGATGTATTACAGTACACTGTTACTTTATACTATACTTGTATTAGATTATACTACTACTTTATATTATACTACTACTTTTTATTACACTGTTTCTTTATAAAAACAATGTATTATATTATACTACTACTTTATATTATACTATTACTTTTTATTGTACTATTACTTTATACTAACAATGTATTACAGTACACTTCTACTTTCTACTACACCGCTACTTTCTACTACACCGCTACTTTCTACTACACTGCTACTTTCTACTACACTTCTTCTTTCTACTACACTACACTTATCAGTGGAATCAGCAATTCCATACTCTGAATAATAATCCTGGTGTTTATATACGACTTTGGGATCTTGCAATATAGTGCTTTTTCTTAAACCTACACTAGCAAATTAAACAAAACAATAATTAGAAACGCGTCGTACCCTTTTCCATTCCGTTTGACCCTTGTTGAATATTGAAAGACTCCCAAATGATCCCGGGCACTGCATATAAGACACTCCTCCAGGTTCAACATTTCAGAATATTGAATTTTGGGAGTGAAACATTTTAAACAGAACCGTTTCTGTTGTCCATAACTCTAGACCTCGTGTTTTCAAAAAGCCATACTACCTCGAAGCCACCGCTTCTAGAAAGGCCTCACACTCCTCCGATGACTACTTGAGGAATGAGAAAACACACGACGAGTCTTCCGATGTTGTGAGATTTGGAGGTACGAATTTGGACGGCGGAATAGACTGGGGTACGAAAGTTGGAATTTTGGTTTGTTTAATTTGCTAGTCCGAATTTGGGTGGTTTCAATAGTTTTGAAAAACAATGTGATGGGTGTTTCGTAGCCCATGGAGTTCAATCACTTCTGTTTGACGCTTTTTTAAAGATGATCAGAAAAAATGATTTTACTAATAAGTAGGATGATGACAGTCGGGATCAAATCTCTGACTATATATTTAGGCTTTTGGCTCGAGGTAATCTCGAGAACACTTGAAATATGAGTGATAGTCAAACCCACAATCCATTGTGGCATTGGGTTGATGACTAATAATTTCACTTTGGAACACTTAGACTAAATGTACTGAATCCATTACTTACTGCATTAAAGCAAGACTTGCTGAATAGAAGTACTGACTTATTGTATATGGTATACGTGCTCCACCCAGCGGTGGTTCTGGAGCATACCATTGGAGTATCCATGGAACTGCACTTGCAAATGTAGTGTATAACCAGGTGCAATATCACAGAATATTGAATTGCGATTCCACTGATTAGTGTAGTGTAGTAGTGTAGTAGTGTAGTGTAGTAGTATAATAGTATAGTAGTATAATAGTATAGTAGCATAATAGTATAATAGTATAGTGTAGTAGTATAGTAGTATAGTAGTATAGTGTAGTAGTGTAGTAGTATAGTAGTGTAGTAGTGTAGTAGTATAGCATAGTATAATAGTATAGTAGTAGTATAGTGTAGTAGTGTAGTGTAGTAGTAGTATAGTGTAGTAGTGTAGTGTAGTACAGTGTTTTTCGAAACTATTCAAACCAGCGCAATAAAACAATTCAAACGACACTGGCAAATTAAACAAACCAACCATTTAAAAGGTTTCGTACCCCTTGAACTCCAGTTCCGTCCGTCTTGACTCTTGATGAATATTGCAAGACCCCCAAATGACCCCAAATGTACTACATATGAGGCAATTATCCAGATTTAACATTTCAGAATAGTGACTTCTAATAAAAGTTGGTGTGAAACATTATGCCATTTGGTTTGAAAGAGTGGGCGAGGGGGTACGAACCATTTTGCGGCGTTGGTTTGAATAGTTATGAAAAACACTGTAGTATAGTGTTTTTCGAAACTGTTCAAACCCGCACGATAAAAAGATTCAAACCACACTGGCATATTATACAAACCAATAATTTAGAGAGTCACACTTCAGTTCCGTCAGTCCTAGCCCTTCACTGGTACTGTAAGACTCCCAAATGTAGTCATCTATGGCAATCCTCTAGAATTAAGATTTCAGAATCTTGAATTCTAATGAAAGTTGGTGTGAACATTTGGTTTGAAAGATTGTGCGAAGGAGTACGAAACATTTCGCTGTGTTGGTTTGAATGGTTTTCAAAAACAGTGTAGTAGTATAATAGTATAGTAGTATAGCATAGTAGTGTAGTAGTATAGCATAGTAGTATACTAGTATAGCATAGTAGTATACTAGTATAGCATAGTAGTATACTAGTATAGCATAGTAGTATACTAGTATAGTAGTATAGTAGAATAATAGTATAATAGTATAGTAGTATAGCATAGTAGTATACTAGTATAGCATAGTAGTATACTAGTATAGTAGTATAGTGTAGTAGTATACTAGTATAGTAGTATAGTGTAGTAGTATAGCATAGTAGTATAGTAGTAGTATAGCATAGTAGTATAGTATAGTAGTATAGTAGTATAGTAGTATAGTAGTATAGTGTAGTAGTGTAGTAGTATAGTAGTATAGTAGTATAGTAGTATAATAGTATAATAGTATAGTGTAGTAGTATAGTAGTATAGTGTAGTAGTGTAGTAGTGTAGTGTAGTAGTATAGTAGTATAGTAGTATAATAGTATAGTAGTAGTATAGTGTAGTAGTGTAGTGTAGTAGTATACAGTGTTTTTCGAAACTGTTCAAACCCGCACAATAAAAAGATTCAAACCACACTAGCAAATTATACAAACCAATAATTTAGAGAGTCACACTTTAGTTCCGTCCGTCTTAACCCTTGATGAATATTACAAGACTCCTAAATTTATTACATATAAGACAATCCTCCAGATTCAATATTTCAGAGTCTTGAATTCTAATGAAAGTTGGTGTGAATATTTGGTTTGAAAGACTGTGCGAAAGAGTACGATTTTGCTGTCCTAGTTTGAATAGTTTTCAAAAACACTGTATAGTAGTATAGCATAGTAGTATAGTAGTATAGTAGTGTAGTAGTGTAGTAGTGTAGTGTAGTAGTATAGCATAGTAGTGTAGTAGTATAGTAGTGTAGTGTAGTAGTGTAGTAGTGTAGTAGTGTAGTGTAGTAGTATAGCATAGTAGTATAGTGTAGTAGTGTAGTGTAGTAGTGTAGTGTAGTAGTGTAGTAGTATAATAGTATAGCATAGTAGTACAGCATAGTAGCATAGTAGTATAGTCCAATAACCTAATAACATTGCCGTAAACTCTACATCTTCAATTCTGTTAGATAGAAACCTGTTAGAATCATTAGGCAACCCTAGGCTCTATCGTTCCAGGAACGATGACCTAACGGCACTGTATTCTGAATGTAATAGGAACTCAGCCAACACTATTGGATCTTCTAACTACTTGATATCTATATTAGACCATTAAAGTAATGGAATTCTTGAAGCTGAGCTTCGTTTATATATCTGGAATGAGTCTTTTCCCACGGCTCAAGTTAGCTTAGTGGTCACTAGAAACTCGTGTTCATAGCAAAATGTTGCATTCGTACATCCTGGTTCGTACTGAGTAGATTTACATATTTGCACTCCATGGGACTCGTGTGTTGGAGTCAGTTCCATGTCTAGCACTCTTAATAGGTTGAGAAGCTCTTGCCGTGAATAGTGTAAAGCAATCATCCGGATTTAACATTCGAGAACACAGTGTTTTTGAAAATTATTCAAGCCCTCACCATAAAAAGATTCAAACCACACTAGCAAATTAAACAACCCAATCATTCAAAAAGTTTCGTACCCCTTTAACTCCAGTTCCGTCCGTCTTGACCCCCAAATGACCCCAAATTTGCTACATATAAGGCAATCATCAGATTTAACATTTCAGAATCTTGAATTCTAATGAAAGTTGGTGTGAATAGTTCCAAAAAACACTGTAATGATGGGTACAGTCTTTTTTAAAACGATTCAAACCAAAGTGACCAAATGTTTCGGACGCCTTCGCACAGTCTTTCAAACCAAATGGTAATGTTTCACACCAACTTTAATCAGAATTCAATGTGTTGATAAATCTAGGAGTCCTGAAATATTAGTCAAGGCTCAAAACCGAAAAGAACTGGAGTGAAAGGCGTACGATACTTTGAATGATTGGTTTGTTTAATTTGCTAGTGTCGTTTGAATTGTTTATTACGCTGGTCTGAATAGTTTTGAAAAACACTATAATGATGATGGGTACCTTTTGGTTTGAGACTGCGAAGGCGCACGAAACTATGAATTGTTGGTTACAGTGTTTGAAAACCATTCAAACCAGCGCGACAAAATGTTTCGTACAGTGTTTTTCGAAACTATTCAAACCAACACAGCAAAACGTTTCGTACCCTTTCGATCAATCTTTCAAACCAAATGTTCACACCAACTTATATTAGAATTCAAGATTCTGAAATGTTAAATCTGGATGATTGTCTAATAGGTAATACATCTAGGAGTCTTGCAATATTATTCAGGGCTCAAAACCGGCTCAAAATCGAACCGAACCGAACTGAAGAGGTACTATACTTTTTGAAGGATTGGTTTGTTTAATTGGCTAGTGTGGTTTGAATTGTTTATCGCGCTGGTTTGAATTGTTTTCAAAAACACTGTACTCCTTTGCACAGTCTTTCAAACCAAACGTACACCAACTTTCATAAAATTCACTATTCTAAAATGTTGAATCTGGAGGATGCCTTATATGTAGTACATTTGGGGTCATTTGGGGTCTTGCAATATTCATCAAGAGTCAAAACGGACGGAACTGGAGTTAAAGGGGTACCAAACCATTTGAGTTATTGTTTTGCTTATTTTGCTAGTGTAGTTTGAATCGTTTTACAGTGTTTTTCATAACTATTCAAATGAGCGCAGCAAAATGTTCAAACCACACTAGCAAAATTAAACAAACTGATACAGTGTTTTTCGAAATTATTCAAACCCGCGCCAGAAAACAATTCAAACCACACTAGCAAAATAACAAGCCAAAATAACTCAAAAGGTTTCGTACGCCTTGCTGTTCAGTTCCTTTCGGTTTGAACCTTTATTAATATTTCAGGACTCCTAGATTTATTACCTATTAGACAGTCATCCAGATTCAACATTTCAGAATGTTGAATTCTAATGAAAGTTGGTATGAACATTTGGTTTGAAAGACTGTGCAAAGGATTGCGAAACGTTTTGTCGCTTTGGTTTGAATGGTTTTCGAAAACACTGTAAGTCAAAAGGCTTTGTACTTATGACTCAAAAAATGATAAGGATCAAAGATTTGAAATAAGCTCTTTATGTGAAGTCTTAATTTAATATTCAAAACAGTAACTTTTGAAATATTGGTTTCTTTAATATTGCTAGTGTGGTTTGAATCTTTTTAACGTGTGGGTTTGAATCTTTTTAACGTGTGGGTTTGAATTGTTTTGAAAAACACTGTATCGCGCGGGTTCGAGTACTGCAAATACAGTGTTTTTGAAAATTATTCAAACCCTCACCATAAAACAATTCAAACCACACTAGCAACTTGAACAAACCAAGACTTCAAATGTACATATGAGAATGCTCAACATTGACATTCAGAAGATTGCATTCTGATGAAGGATGGTGTGAAAGACTGGGCGAGAACCTTTTGATCATTTTGGTTGCCAGTGTTGTTTTGACTAGAAAAGAGAATTGCAGGGAGAAGGAAGGAAATCAGGGGAATAGAAATTAGGGAGAAGGAAGGAAATCAGGGGAATAGAAATCAGGGGAATAGAAATCAGGGGAATAGAAATCAGGGGAATAGAAAAATTCTGAGGCAAAAATTGGGTGGCGGATTTAGTGTGTTGGTACTTGGTGTACTCAGTGTACTCAGTGTACCCAGTGTACTCAGTGTGACTCAGTGTACTCAGTGTACAGTTTTTCGAAACTATTCAAACCCGCACAATAAAAGTTTCAAACCACACTAGCAAATTACAGTGTTTTTCGAAACTGTTCAAACCCGCGCCATAAAACGATTCAAACTACACTAGCAAAATAACAAACCAATAACTCAAAAGGTTTCGTACTCCTTCGACTTCAGTTCCATGTATTTTGACCCTTGATTGATATTGCAAGACCCCCAAATTTACTACATTCAAGGCAATCCTCCAGATTCAATATTCCAGAATCTTGAATTCTTATGAAAGTTGGTGTGAACGTTTGGTTTGAAAGATCGTGCAAAGGAGTACGAAACATTTTGCTGTGTTGGTTTGAATGGTTTTCAAAAACACTGTATACAAACCAATAATTTGAAGAGTTTCGGACCCCTTTCACTTCAGTTCCGTCCGTATTATCCCTTGATGAATATTGGAAGACTCCAAAATGACCCCATATAAGACAATCATCCAGATTTAACATTCATTACATTGGATTCTAATGAAGTTGATGTGAACATTTGGTTTGAGAGACTGTGCGAAGGAGTACGAAACATTTTGTCACTTTGGTTTGAATAGTTTCAAAAAAGACTGTACTTGGTGTACTTGGTGTACTTGGTGTACTTGGTGTACTTGGTGTACTCAGTGTACTCAGTGTACTCAGTGTACTCAGTGTACTCAGTGTACTCAGTGTACTTGGTGTACTCAGTGTACTCAGTGACAAGAATGAGTGCTGATCTATTGGTGCGCAGATCGTCATTGGCCCGAGAACTCAGGTAGTGCAACTCCCGAAGTCAACGTCTGTCACAGTCACTAGTGTTCTCAAGACTAGGATAGAGTAGAAACTAGTTTAGGCTGCTTCAGGAGGTGGAAACTGATGTCGTCGCCATTGGCCAAGTGCTTGTGGTGAAGTGAGTGAAGTGAATGTCTTGGCAGCCTTTGCAGGAGTCCCTTTTGGAAGTGTTGGAGAAATGGTCCATCGCCGGGCCCAAAGAACTATTGAAGTTGGCCTATGGTGGAGCTCTTTATGATCCGATCTTCAGTGTACTTCAGACATTAATGAAGGTGTTTAATGTGGCTAAGGCGATTATTGGAGGCCTATATGACGAATCCACCAAATGGGTACGTCAGAGCAGTGGAAATACAAACAGCCAGTACACACTGAGAGACAAGCCCGGATGGTTTGGATGCACATTAGACAGAGAACCTGACAACGAAAACAATCATGTGACTGACTTTGACTGACTGACTGACTGACTGACTGTGACTGTCCCTCCTCTTTTAGCTCTGTCTAAAAGTCTGCTTTTCTGTCCTTACGAACCCATGGGTGAGTGACTCCCAAATTATGAATTGTGAATTATGAATTGTGAATTATGAATTGTGAATTGTGAATTATGAATTGTGAATTATGAATTGTGAATTGTGAATTGTGAAATATGAATTGTGAATTGTGAATTGTGAAATATGAATTGTGAATTGTGAATTATAAATTGTGAATTATGAATTATGAATTAATGCAAATAGCGTAAATGCACCTTTACAAGGGATCACGCACACAGCATTGAAATATGACTATAGACGCTGGTTACGAGCCCGCGCTCTCCAACTTCCCACCTTTTTATACTAAATCCTCCCCAACTATACTCCGGCGTCCTGGCCAACTAACGAGTACATCTCTCCTCCCCTCCTATTCTTCTGCTACAACTGTGAACTATGATTATATAATTAAATGGTCCATGGCGGCCTGCGTGCGCCCACCGTTTCCACCGGAACAATCTGCTCTAAATGCCCTTCATGTCTGTTCTTTTGCACATGCCCGAACGGCCTTGCTTCGGTCTTGCTTCGGTTCTTGCTCGCTGGGATGGCCTGATTCCGGCTTCGGGCTCCTTTGCGCACTCCCACGTGCTTTACGCGCCGTGCGTCCCATCTGCCAACAATTTCTCCCGGAGAGAAACCTTCGCCGAATCTGGGGAACCTTTCTCACTAAACGACACCCCAAAATGGCTCAACATCACTTCACTCGGAACCAGAAAAACATGTGACAGAAAAACAGAAAAACAGAAAAACAGAAAAACAGAAAAGACCACAAAGAAACAAAAAACCCCAATCAAACAGAAAACAGAAAATCCTGAAGCAAGTCACAATCGTCCAGACTCATTATGACTCATCTGAATCCATTATGAATGGGATCATCATACTCATGGATATGTAAATGGAATTATTCATGTCAATGGTCTTTTCTGTCTGCATCTTAGTGTCAAGTAAAGTCATATGTGAACCAATGTGACAGGTAGTAGCGAGTCTTTAGTCAATGGCCACATTCGTCTGTCATCTCTGAACAAATCAACGATAAAGCAGTCACCCAAAGAAGAAACAACAAGCGTGGTGATTGTAGTCTTTGTTCGTCAGAGTGTCGAGGTGCAGGTTTTTAGGTCCATGCAAGTGTCACAGTGCCAGGTTGTAGAATTGTAGATCGTCTGCTCGTAAAAGTCATAGTGTGATAGTCATAGTGTTGGGCTGGGCCAGGTTTTGTCGGGGTTTGTCGGGTTTTGTCAAGTTTTCTCGGGTTTTGTCGGGTTTTGTCAAGTTTCTTGTCGGGTTTCTTGTCAACCGTTGCTGCGCAAGGTTGCCAGTCCGCTTATTCATGCTTAAAACAACACCTCTTGCCATAACGACACGACCCAAACTGTGTCCAATTGGCACATGGCTTAGAGCGCCAGTTGGAAGGCCGGTCCACCTCCTTCAACTCCTCCTTGCCGTGTGCAAACTGGCACTTTTGCCCGTAGAGACACGCGCCCAGCTTGATAAACGAGGCACAGAGCTCGGTCTTGTACAACTGAGTGTTCAAATGCTTTTGGTTCTTGGACGAGTTGGACGAAGACGACGACCGTGACAGCACCGACTCGTTGCGGGAGTTTTGTCTTCCCAAAGAGTTCGTCCGCTTATAGATGGTGTCATTGACCGTGGGGTTCAACTTATGGTTTTTGTCCAAATTGTCTTCGGTCAAAGGCAAGAGACTATGGGGTAAAAGCGACTGGGCATACTCCAACAGCTGTTCCCGGAGCAACAACGAGCTCTGAAGCTTCTGCAGTCCTGCACTGGGATCGGGAGTATACGTGTTCTGGTAGTAGTATTCCAGGAGACTGCGAGGCAGACGGAAGTCCTGGGCACTTGCATGCGTGGAGTACGAGGACTCCACGGGCTCCAGTGGGTGGTAGGCCAAGTAGCCAGAGTCGGGGGAGCCGGAGGGGCGTTCAGATGGGGACACGTCGTAATGAGAGCTCACGTGACCCGGGGCACGGTATTGTAAAGCCGAATCGGCGGTAAGGCCCGTTCCAGACGACTCCGTAAGCCACAATTCAGGGAGCAAATCGTCCAGCGGCGATTTCGCCGCAGAGGAGGGCGGGAAGTAGTGGAAATTGGGGCGGGAGGCAAATGGCCCAAACTTAGGGTCCCGGTGAAAAAGCAGGGACGAGAAGGTTTCCATAGTAGAGTGGGGAGAAGGGTCCGTAAGGTGAAATAAATATATACCACGTGGTAACAACCGTGGAATAAATAGCAATAAATAGTTCCCAACAAAATAGGTGGTCAAAATAAGCACCGGGATGGGAATGCTCAGTATGTAGGACGTAGACCTTAACACCTTATACGACAATCCCAGGAAGAGGCTGGATGGAACTTTATAGGGACCAGGAGCGAATCAAAAGGAGGATAATCGGCTGCAGTATAGACAAAGCAGACAGCTCAAGCAGATAGGCAAAGCAGTACAATCAAAGCAGTACAATCAAAGCACGACGTAGGATGACGATCAGGTGATGATCAGTACACTAATAATATTTGGCTGGACCAATGAAGCAGGAAACAGGAACAGTAGGAGGAAAGGTTTGGAAGAAAAAAGAAGATTTCTTGAAAAGGAAGTTTTTGGAAAAAAGGAGATTTTCTTCTCTGACTGCGGAGGGCGAAGCACAGGAAACCGGCCCCCATTGATATTTAAACAACACCAGGTGAGGAGTAGGCAGAGGCGGAGAAGCCTGCAGGAGGTATTATCCGACGAATATGCGCGTAGCTGCGAGGGGTATTAAAATACCGAGATGGAATGAAATGGTGAGATTTAATGGCTGGGGTTGCGCAAGAAAAGAAAAAAAAAAAAAACGTAATTCCCCGAGCCAGAAATTTGGGACAGACCCTTTGGGGCCTCGTCGCCCGTTCTCCGCTATCGCCCATAAGCAACCAAAAATGCCATTCCCCGCTCATGCAGAAACAAATTTACGGCCATGTTAGCGTGTGATCCCCAAGATCCTAGCCAGCAAATCCACAAATCAGGAAACAAATCATGATCTGCCAACAGGGGAGTGAGCCAGAAAGACATTAGAACCAAAAGAAGCCATAACACCGTCACAGCCCATGAAATTACAGCCGATGAAATTACAGCCATAATCGGACACATAATCACAAACAATGAGAAGCAATCAGAAACAAAAACAGAATGGTGTAGAGTTGCTTTTGGTTGGTTATTATGGGTCGGAGATTGTCGGTGATTAAGGGTGGTAATCAAGGGTTGCTCATTATGGTCGCTACTGTGGACCGCTTATGGAGGGCGCTTATGGAGGGCACTAATGAAGGGCACTAATGAAGGGCGCTAATGAAAATGAAGGGCGCTAATGAAGGGCGCTAATGAAGGATCGGTAGACGACGGATAATGGGACTGGATTCTTGGTAGGGCTGGGTCTGGTGTGGCAGGTAGCACATTTGCAGATGATTTGCTAGAGGCAAGCAATAGGGGCAGTCTCAGTGCAGCACTCCAAAGTCTCGTATTCAGACAGGCGTATAAAGGTCCTTAGCAACGTGCTCAGACTCCCATCAAACGCCCCGCTCAAGTCCCCACACTCAGAGCCTGTTCAGATTCTGTTCTAGACCCTCAGACCCTCCAAATTCCACTTGGCCATTTACTGAGATTGGTTTCAGGCCAAAGCGGAGACTTTCCAGAGTGTCGCACCCAGGCACACAGGAAGCAACACACGCAAGTCCCACGCAAGTCCCACGCAAGTCCCACGCAAGTCCCACGCAACACCCACGCAACACCCACGCAACTAAGACAGGAAGCAACACGCGACCCACGCACCAAACGCACACACGACTTCGCAGCATTGTTGTCCTTCACGGAATGCTTTGTTTCTTTTTCTATTGTGAATTATTCTTATTCTCCTATTTATTCTCATTCCCTTATTCTCCTACTTACTGTCACCCCCTTATTCTCTTATTCTGTTGATCTGTTCTGACTCCACTCCTTTCCCTCATTTCACTGTCCTTTCCCTCACTCCACCCTTTCCCTCATTTCACTCTCCTTTCCCTCACTCCACCCTCCCCTCATTTCACGCTTTCCCTTGTTTCACTCCTCTCTTCTCGCTTGCTACTCTAGTTTCTGGCTGCTATTACCGGCTACTCCACTTCTCTAGCCGTATTGTAATCCTGCACTGTACTGCACTGGATGTATGGCATTAGTCACTTAGACTATGCTCCACGCGATTGCCCTACTGCAAAAACGAACTGCACATAGTCATTGCCAGGATTAAGCTACAACCGTTAGAAATGATTCCAAATAGGAAATAGTCCTCATTCCAAGGTCACACAAAGGATCCACAAGCAAGTAAGCCATTGATGTCATACAGAGGAGCTAGGGCCAATCCGAATAGCATCCAGAAGTCCAACCACCATGAGGCCGTGAATTGAGTTTATGCAGCTGTCAGTCATCCAGGTTGGAAGGTTAGAAGGTTGTCAGGTTGGAAGGTTGGAAGGTTGTCAGGTCAGGTTGGAAGGTTGGATGGTTGTCAGGTCAGGTTGTCAGGTTGTCAGGTTGTCAAATTCAAATTGTCAGGTTGTCAGGTCAGGTTGTCAGGTTGTCAGGTTGAAAGGTTGGAAGGTTGTCAGGTTGAAAGGTTGGAAGGTTGTCAAATTCAAATTGTCAGGTTGTCAGATTGTCAGGTTGTCAAATTGTCAGGTTGTCAAATTCAAATTTCAGGTTGTCAAATTGTCAGGTTGTCAAATTCAAATTTCAGGTTGTCAGATTGTGCCAGTCAGCCAGCCTAGCATTGGGCTAATCATCGTGGCCCATCAGTTCAGAATAAGACACAAATAATAGAATTAAGGCAGGGAGTAACAATCACAACAAAAAACTTAAAGGCAATGTGAATAGGGCAATGTGAATAGCAATGACATCCCACAAGTGCTGTCTTTGTTCTGAAAGTGCCAACCAATGCGTTGTGGACGCCCTATCCTTCAGTGGGAATACCATTGGCACCCATTGGTTCCACTCTTTGGTGATTCGACTGACTCAAGGATCGACTGACCCAAGGTATGACTGACTCGAGGTACGACTGACTCGAGGTACGACTGACTCGAGGTACGACTGACTCGAGGTACGACTGACTCAAGGTCAACTGACTCAAGGATCCGTTCGTATCATAAGCACTCATTTCTCGCAAGCCTCCAAAGTATTCTGCTTTAGACGCATGGCCCCTTATACTCTAGGGACATCTTTGACTGCATTTGGTTGGGTGTCTAGGGTCAAACCAATCGGTGTTTGAGGTGTCAATCAGTGGCAATTCGATGCAGAGGGTAAGGAGTAAAGAATGGGAATTAACCAGGCAGTGAGTGAGAATCACGCACGAAGTTAGGTGGGAATGGCAGCCATGAAATGGGGAGTTTTAAAAACAGGGAAGAACAGTGTCCCAAAAGAAGTCAATTAATTCAGTTCAGTTAATTCAGTTCAGTTAATTCAGTTATTCAGTTATGTCAATTAAGAATTAAGTGAATTAAGGGAGTCAATGGCAGTCAATGGCAGTCAATTATTGAAGTCATTTAACAAGTGAAGTAGCAGAAATAAGGTGAATGAGAATAAACAAATATGAGAACAGAAACACGAACAGAAACAAAAGTCAGTGAGAAAGGTCAGGAACAAAACTCAGTGAGAAAGGTCACGAACAAAAGCCAGTGAGAAAGGTCAGGAACAAAAGCCAGTGAGAAACGTCAGGGTGAGGAGTCAGTGAGAAAAAGGGTGAGGGTGAGAAACACTCAGAAAACTGACATTGACAGGAAGCAGTCGCGGGGAAAGGACGGTGTATGTTCCTAGACCTACTGGAAAAGCCAGGGGACAGGTTATAACAAGAGTCTACTGAGTGTCTGAGAAGGTCGGTATGATCAGTTACTGGTTGTTATTGGAGTAAGGCTACTGGGTGGTGCTTATGGTACGGGGTATTATAGGTGGCTGTGAAGTTGTAACCATTGAATGTTGACGTGACTGGCTGAGAGTGCCACTGGAGAGAGAGTTTGAAGACTAAGAGTTTGAAGAGTAAGAGTTTGAAGAGTAAGAGTTTGAAGAGTAAGAGTTTGAAGAGTAAGAGTTTGAAGAGTGTTTAGAGAGTTTCAAGAGTTTCAAGAGTTTCAAGAGTTTCAAGAGTTTCAAGAGTTTCAAGAGTTTCAAGAGTTTCAAGAGTTTCAAGAGTGTTTAGAGTTCAAAGAGTGAGTCAGGGTGGAGTTAAGATGGACTGCCTAGTCCCTCAAACTAGTCAACGGAATTTGCAAGAGACCAGTCAGGAGATGGAATGTCAGAGTCAGGGATCTTAAATGGAGAAACGGGCCCTGGAGTGGCGATGCAGGTACCGAGGGATTTAAACGGTGTGATGTTTTGTGTTTGGATTTTAGATGGGATATTCAAATGGGGATGTTTAAATGGATGTTTAAATGGGGATGTTTAAATGGGGATATTTAAATGGGGATATTTAAATGGGGATATTGAAGATGGGTTGATGGTGAGCTGATGGATCAGGAGATGTGCGCCACATGCCTGGATGTGCATATTTGCAACAAGCCCGGACAAGTACATGCATCAGGATAAGACCATGAGACAGGAATGTCAGAACAGGACACAGGAATGATGAAATGGACAGGAATGGACAGACCACAGAAATGGACAGACCACAGAAATGGACAGGGACAGACGATGCAGGGCTGGAGTTTAGCAGCGCAAGTCAATACTTTCCGTCTCTCTCTCTGTCTCCCTCTCCCTCTCCCTCTGTCTAATTCTGTCCAATTCTGTCTCTCTGTCTCTCTGTCTCTCTCTCCCTCTCCCTCTCCCTCTCCCTCTGTCTCTGTCTCTGTCTCCCTGTCTCTGTCTCCCTCTCCCTCTCCCTCTCCCTCTGTCTCTCCCTCTGTCTAATTCTGTCTGTCTCTGCTGTCACCTGATACTGCTAAGCGCATGCTGGGCAAACTCTAACGGCAAATATTCGCGAGGGTGTTTTCTGCAGGAGTGTCTAAACTCAAAAAAATAAAGGTTATAAAAAGAAACAATCAAAAAAGCCCAAAAAAGAAAATCCTTTGTGTGAATCAACTCCTTTCTTCGCTGCCCAATTTCGCCTCCTGCATCCAATCCACTTCTCCACTCCCCAGCACTGCACATAACCTCCCTTGCTATTCTTCTGTATGCCCCTACTAAGCGAACAATGCCAAGCAATTGCGGGCGGCTCGCCTGTTCCACCTGCATACTCGGCAAAACCCGGTCATGTAGCTGTCGCTATTCACGGCGGTTTATTTAACTAAGTATTGATTTAAGGATAAATGAAACGGTGCACGGGTTTCTTACAACCGGTGTGCTCTTTTTTTGGTGCACGGGTCTGGATGGTGTACGGGTCTTACGGATATACAGGTCTTGCAGGTGTACAGGTCTCTCTGGTGCACTGGTCTCTCTGGTGCACAGGTCTCTTTGGTGCACTGGTCTCTCTAATGTACAGGTCTTCATCCTGCACCACGCGTCTTCATCTAAACCTCCATAATAAACCCCCAAATCCATGCCCATCCTAAACAACCAAAGGGAAATCAAGACATGGTTGTCAGAAACACATCCTCAGCGGGTCGATATGGCCCTGGTCAATTTTCTTCTCCAACAGACGCCTCTTGACGGTGCTGCTGCCCTACGAAGTGGCGCCGTACAAACAACCACCAACACACCCAATTCAGCATCTATTACCGCCCAAAATCCACAACCAACATTACATAAACCGATGGAACCACCTTCGACGAACATACCCTTGAAATCTGGGCCAATTTCCGACTCTCCTACGCCCAGAACCACGTCTGATGGCCGGCCTGCATATAACGCGTCTAGCCTTACCGCCACCAACCCGCCTCCAAAGACCCTGAATCTCGCCAATAGCATTTCAGTGGATCCCCTCTTTTGTTCCACCCAATTCAGTGATTTCAGCGACCCTCCTTTCGATGATGAACTCATAGATACCCATCTTTTGGGTATACCCAAGCTAGAAGAGGCTGAAACTCGGACATCCAAGCCTTCAAACGGCGCTGAAGCTCCCTTGAAACGTACTGCTGAAGTAGAAGTCGTGGGTGTGAAAAAACCGCGTTCTTTGGCCCAAAATGGCCCCTCTGAGCCTGCATCGGTAGTCATTCCCCCACCAAACCCGGGTTTAAGTGACCCCAATGCCGGCCAAAGTGTCAAAACACCAGCAACACTGAACAGCGGGGTACACACGTCAATTTCGGGCACAAACAGTCAAAAATCCGGCAAAATAAGCCAGAACCCCAGGCCAAGCAGTCATAATTCCATCAAAAACATCCAAATCACCGGGAAAAACACCCAGACTTCGGGCCAAAGCACCCAAATTTCCGCCCAAAATTCCCAGCAATCCGTCCCTTTGCTTCAGGAATATATCCGGGTGTGTGAAGCCAAGATTCACCTCCTTACAAAGTGTAATGCTGTCAATGACTCCACGTCACTTTCTCTAGACGCCAAAAAACTATGGCAACACAAGCAATTCGAGCCTCGGCTCAAGCAATTGGACATTTCACTCGCCAAATTGCGCCCCAATTTAACCTTTCTTGATCCGTTGCCGTTGAGAGAAGATTTGTCTAATATTTCCGAGCTGTCGCCGGCTCCCGGCGTGCAGGACTCGCCTTTGACCAACAGCCTCAATGTATTGGAGGAGCTCAAGGTGGTTTCCAGTGGTCCAAATTCCCTGGTTCTGCCGTATTTTGTGCATACAAGACCCAAATCTGCAGGGAATGCACCTTCTCAGACCGTTTCCCATCCAACTCCAGACCTGCAACCCTACAAATTGGCCGACGGGCCCGACGGCGATATCTCAGCCCAACACCTTCCCGATTTGGACATAATGTCCGATGTCCAGGTCCCAGATTCGCTTCCCATGCCCAACTACACATCCAATATACAGGAAGCACGACAAATCATCATGCAGAGGCGAAACCAGGGGGAAAATGGCCCTACTGCGTTCTCGGCAAGTCTTAGCGAGGAGGGGAAGAATAGAGAAGGCTTCGGCGATAATCCCAATGGTGGGATCAAGTCCAATTCTGAGGTCAACCACGATTTCCTCCATACCAAACCTGCGCACGACGATTCCGACGACAACGAAGATGATTTTGGCGATGGGTTCATGGCCGGCTTGGAACTGTCACAGATCGAGAACGAAGACACCGATCTCAGTGGCTTCATAGCACGTGATGAAGCCGGGAACGACGATTCCGACTCTATTGATGGCCTGTACACAACGCAGCCCACCCAGTTCAATCACGTGGACACCGACGACGACGACGAAGAAGAAGAAGTGGTGGAATCTTCAGGGTCCGAGGACGAGCTTGCCCAGATCCGTCTTTCCCAGGATGTGGCACAGCGATTGGGAGTTTCGTATTCGCCAAGACAACCCATTGAGATTCTCGATGAAGAAGCGAATGGGAATGAAATTGAAGGAAATGGAGAAACCGAAAGTGCCGATTTCACTACTCAGCTCAACGAAGGACGAGATGAAGTTGTGGAGATTCCTTCGGAAGACGATCTTGATGACGACGATCTCGATGGACTTAAGGAACTTTCCGTCATCAAAACAGAACAACCAGACAACTTGCACGTGATCAGTGATAGTGACTTCAGCGACAACGACGATGAGCTCATCCAACTCTCCAAAACAGTGGGTTTACCCAGCGGAGTCCCCAGCGAGCCGTTCCTCGAAGAAGTGTACCGGATTCTCCGGACCAATTTCCGGCTCAGCGAGTTTCGGTCC
Source organism: Metschnikowia cubensis (assembly GCA_002374405.1). Classification (NCBI taxonomy): domain Eukaryota; kingdom Fungi; phylum Ascomycota; class Pichiomycetes; order Serinales; family Metschnikowiaceae; genus Metschnikowia; species Metschnikowia cubensis. Next base: position 110,264 of record NKZA01000015.1, read on the forward strand.
AACCAATTGGAGGCCATTGTGGCCACACTCAAGGGAAAGGACGTTTTCGTGCTTATTCCCACGGGAGGAGGAAAGTCATTGTGTTTCCAACTCCCGGCTTTGGTCAAGGGTGGACGGACCAGAGGAACTACGGTGGTCGTTTCGCCGTTGATCTCGCTTATGCAGGACCAGGTCCAGCATCTCCAGGCCAAAAACATCCGGGCCGGCATGATCAGCTCCAAGGGGACTGCAGACGAGCGAAATACCACTTTCAAGGCCCTTACTTCGGGCCAATTGGACTTGGTGTATCTTTCGCCGGAAATGATCAATAATTCGGGGCGTGTGCAGAAGGTCATCAGCAAGCTCCATGAAAATGGCATGTTGGCACGCGTGGTGGTTGACGAGGCACATTGTGTGAGTTCGTGGGGCCATGATTTCCGGCCAGATTACAAGGGAATGAGCTTTTTCAAGCAACATTTCCCCGATGTGCCCATTATGGCACTCACGGCCACGGCCAATGAAAAGGTCCGGCTCGATATCGTGCACAACCTCCAGATGCACGAGCCAGTGTTGCTCAAACAGAGTTTTAACCGGGTCAATTTGATGTATGAGGTGAAAAATAAGCCACCCAATATCTACGACTGGATCCGAGACTACATTGGGCAGAAACAGCGGGGGAAAACGGGTATTATCTACTGCCACTCGAAACAATCGTGTGAAACTACGGCCCAAAGACTTAATGATGCTGGAGTCAGGTGTATGTTCTACCACGCAGGTATGGACCCCACAGACCGGTTCAGCGTCCAGGAGAAATGGCAGACCAACGAGATCCAGGTGATCTGCGCCACAATTGCTTTTGGAATGGGTATCGACAAGCCAGATGTGCGGTTTGTGATTCATTTATACATCCCCAGGTCGTTGGAAGGGTACTACCAAGAAACAGGCCGTGCAGGACGAGACGGAAACCCCAGTGAATGTATCATGTTCTACTCATATAAGGATGCACGGGCCTTACAGAGCTTGATCCAACGGGACGATAAGCTCGAAGATTCAGCCCGGGAAGCACACCTCACCAAGCTCCAGCAGGTGGTGCAATATTGTGAAAACAAGACGGACTGCAGACGGCAACAGGTGCTTCATTTCTTCAACGAGACATTTGACCCGCTCAAGTGCAAGAAAATGTGTGATAACTGCTGCAGCAACGTGGTGGCCGTGACACGTGATGTCACCGACCATTGTGTGGCCATTACCAAGCTTGTGCAGTCACTTCAGGCAGACAAGGTGACCATTATCCATTGCCAGGACGTGTATAAAGGAGCACGACATGGGAAGATCCTCAAACAAAACCACCATATGAACCCATACCATGGCCAAGGCAAGGAGTTGGACCGGGGTGATATCGAGCGCATTTTCTATCATTTGCAGTCGGAAGGAGGCCTTTTGGAGTACCAGGTGATGCGTGGAGGCTTTGCCACGACGTATGTGAAATTGGGGCCAAGAGCAAATGTGATTATGAAGGGAACACAACGGATCCAGCTCTCGTTCACCGAGAAGGAGCGCACCAGAGGAAAGGGAGGTAAGGGGAATGGCAGTGGAACTGGAACTGGACCAAGAACAACATTTGGAGCTGGAACAGGAGTTGGAACTGGAGCTGGGACTGGAGCTGGAACTGGAGCTGGGACTGGAGCTGGAACTAGAACAGCATTCGGGGACTTGAGTGCTCTCCGGTACACGGAATCATTTGTGAGTGCACGGGACCTAAATAACCCCGGAGGGTCAGGTGGGTCGTTCGGATCCGGAACCAGCAGCTTCAGCCGCATCTCTCTACCCGAAAAGAACTTCGGGGGCCAAGTCACCGAGTCCAATAGTCAGATGATCAACCATGCGTTCACCGAACTCCGCAACTTCCGTGCCCAGAAACTGCAGGAGATGGGATTTGGCCGGGCCCACTACTTTATCAGTGATGCGTTGCTCAAAGAAATGGCCTTGAAGCTCCCCACCAATGCCGTGGATTTCGCCAAGTTGGACGCCATGACCAAGGAAAAGGTGCCTTTTTTTCAGCACTTCAAGAAGCTCTTGGGGTCTCTATCTCGCAGCCGAAAGAAAGCGGAGGGAGGTACGGTGGCTGGTGCTCTGGCTGGTGCTCTGGGGACTCTGACGCAAAAGGCCCCAAGGGTCCAGAAGGTCCAAAGGCTGCAGCGGTCACTGAAATCATCGCAGCGGTCTCAGAATCCCAAGAAACGGGCCCCGAAAAAGAACCCATCCCAGTTCCGCCCTATGCCAATATAAGGTGAACAACATTTCGATCTTTCATTGGCTAATTCCTTGATTGAGCTGGCCTGACCTGCCCGACCAGATCAGAAGATACCATGATCAAAACATGAGTTCATATACAACAGGAAGTCATCAGGGAAGGAAGTCATCAGGGTAGGAAGTCATCACTGAAGGAAGTCATCACTGAATATCCACTGAAAATCACAGGCTCGAGAATCCCATCAGATGAGTGTTCATCTAAACAATCATTCTTTTCGTCTTCAAGAAACTAGTCTTTACTTGATTATTTCCCAACGTGGCTGCATAGTTCTCCTATGTTTCAGCATACACATCGTGGTTCCTTCTCAATTACGCTGCCCAGTGTTAATGTGGTGTATTGCTGATCAACTGAGACATTGAGGATTTCCGTCTGAGATCCGATTCACGAGGAAGGTTCGTTCCACAAGAAGTTTTAAGGAAGTTATGGGAGTCTCGTCTCACAAGGAGTTTTAAGGAAGTTATGGGAGTCTCGTTCCTCGAGGAGTTTTAAGGAAGTTATGGGAGTCTCGTTCCACAAGGAGTTTTAAGGAAGTTATGGGAGTCTCGTTCCACAAGGAGTTTTAAGGAAGTTATGGGAGTCTCGTTCCATAAGGAGTGTTAAGGAAGTTATGGGAGTCTCGTTCCACAAGAAGTTTTAAGGAAGTTATGGGAGTCTAGTTCCTCGAGGAAGTTTTGAAGGGATCTCCTCATACTGCCATATGCATTCAATTCAGGAGAACCCAGCTATTGCTCCCTCAGGTTCTGCAATGTTCAACACTAAGATCAAGCTGAAAACCATGACTCTGATAGTGCTCATCTCCACACTATAACGCACTCTGCTATGATCTTCTGCTCCATCCATGACTGAAACCATAGAACTCATGCTCCTGATAACTCAAAAATACTCATCAGACTTCTTATCATGGACTCGTATTCACACCCTTGCTTACACTCGGATCTCACTACCTACCACTACTTCTGATTGCTTGGTTTTCACCACTGTATTGTCCATTGATGAAGTGTGTGCTTAGAAGGTAGTGTAATGTGGAGAAGATTCAACTGGCCGAGTGAAAAGATATAATTTCGGTGTGAGACCATGAGTGTAAAAGGAACAAGAGATTGCAATTGGGCTTCAAACACCCACCAAGGCAAGTACTTGTTTACTGGAGTACCGAATACCAGTATCCGTTACACCCAAAGCCAACGGTGTATCTCCGGATCAGACCACACATATAGAAAGTAGCCTAAGCCCGGGATCTGGGAAAGACGATTTAGGACAATGACTTTTTGGTTGCCCTTCATTGGTACCCATTCCTTAGTAATTCTTGATTGTTGTTTTTCATTGGGTGTCATTGGGTGTCAGGTTGCTTTTCATTGGCGACCTCATTGGTGGCCTTCATCGGGTGCAACCGCCTCTAGTCCAGATCTGGGAGGGTGTAGCCAAATTCAGATGGGAAATTTAAGGACTGAAGTGGGGAAAGGTTTCAAGTCAACATAAATGAACATGGAATGTCGATCCTATTTTTTTCTCCTTTTGTTTGAGGGAAAAGGGAGACTGCTTAAAACCCAGTGCTTGGATATGGAAACGGTAACGGGAAGAATGTGAACATCGGAATAAGTTCTGGAAAGAGCCTTTTTTTAGCATTCAATAGCCTTGCAAATGGGTTATCCAGAGAAATTTGGGAATATAACCCGAGAAGGTTTGGTGGCCCTATGCACTTGTTTCAATCCTCGAAGATTCACAATCTATCCATGCCAGTCGTACTATATTCGCAACCGGTCTCCAAGGTTGACCGCCACTAGTGGATAGAACAAGAGTTCAGGCTCTAGTTGATAGAACAAGAGTCAAGGCTATAGTCGACAGAACAAGAGTCAAGGCTATAGTCGACAGAAAAAGAGTCAAGGCTCTAGTCGACAGAACAAGAGTCAAGGCTATAGTCGACAGAAAAAGAGTCAATGCTATAGTCGACAGAACAAGTAATTAAACTTCGGGATAAGGATTGGCTCTGATTGTCAGTCGAGCATATGGAACGGTAAATGACTCGGCTTTACTGTCTGCCTCGCTTGACAATCGACCATATCAGAACACTCTTCATTGGATGTCCGTGCCAACCCTTTCTTGGTGTACAGGATCACAGGCAAACAACCTTGATCGGGACAAGGCAAACCTCAAGGCCCCTGACAAAGAAATGACGATGAAGCCAGTTCTAAAAGGTAAAGAGAACCTTTACTTCCGGTCAAGTATTTGCAGTCCAGCGCACGGTAAACCGATAACCCTTTCACAGTTTCACAACACCGTTGATCATGTTACTGGAAAAATCTCCCAATTGACTAGCTGTTCAAGCTTATACCTTTGTGAATTCTGTCTCACGGCCGGGCAATAATTCGACCACTGAAATGTTAGAAACATTTCACGACCATTGAAGCTTGGCCTTTGGATTCGGAAACAACGCAGGGCTCCCAATGTCAGATCCACCTTCGCTGGCCATTTTAGTATTCTGAATGAACACTTTCAAATCGTAACAATGGCCTTTCGCCGTCTCCTTAGTCACCATGGTACAACAGCCACGGACCTGGACTTCTGGCTATGAGTGCCAGATACGATTGTTTTGATCAAGAACGACATTCTGGAGCATTCAAACTTCACACAGTCGCTCCCCCATTGAAACATTATCTTGATACTTCCCCGTATTCAAACGTCACAGATATGAATTCGTTTTCCCGCATTCAAACGTCACACTTATAACTTCAATTTCCCCATTCAAACTTCCCACTTATAACTTCGATTTCCCCATTCAAACGTCACACTTATAACTTCGATTTCCCCATTCAAACGTCACACTTATAACTTCGTTTTCCCCATTCAAACGTCACAGATATGAATTCGTTTTCCCGCATTCAAACGTCACACTTATAACTTCGTTTTCCCCATTCAAATTTCACACTTATAACTTCGTTTTCCCCATTCAAACGTCACACTTATAACTTTGTTTTCTTTCACTTAAACTTCACACTTATAACTTCAATTTCCCCATTCAAACGTCACACTTATAGCTTCGTTTTCCCCATTCAAATTTCACACTTATAACTTCGTTTTCCCCATTCAAACTTCACACTTATAACTTCGTTTTCCCCATTCAAACGTCACACTTATAACTTTTTTTCCCCCATTCAAACATTATCTCGTTTCCTCTGCACTCTGAAGACGATAGGAGATCCAAGCTCACCACCTTTTGGTTCTCACATGGGGCCTTGCCAGTTGGTTGCATCCACAGTTTAATCAGTACCAGCAAATATGAAGCAATGTATCAGTAATATTATCAAAAGTCATTGGATCAGACAGTCAGTCACTAAGGAATCCACAATCAATCAGTGCAAGTCAGTAATCAGTCAGTACCTGCCAGTCGTAGTCATCGAGCAATATCAGCATGAACCGGTCAGCCAGTAATGAGGCTTGATAAAAATGTTCCAGCCTGTGATAGCTTAACAAGTAATGTATCCAAGCAGGACTGTATCATGATTAACCGGTGCCGGGCAGAAATTAAGTAGTCAAAGGAATATGAGGATTCATGGTTATGAGCCCTGAAGGGTCAATAAGCCCTATTCTGATATTCTGATAAACTCTATCAAACAGTCCACTCTGCAATGATCCAAGACTGGATTTTTGAAAATACAGTTCTTCGGGATCTCGTGGAGTTCTTCTTGCAAGTACAACTCGTCACCATGACATACAAGTCGGAACCCCAACTCAAGCTCTCACACATTGACAAAGTGGTTGTCTAGCATCTCCACGAAAAACTCTTCAAGTGGCTGAACCCGTTATCTATGCGATCAATCAGCACAATGAAGTAGAGCCCTGCATTGCCTCGGTGCACCAACTTGTTACGGAGCTCCACGAAATAATTTAGTATGGACGGCTTCATGGAGTGCTCGATGTTAGTGTGTTCTAACGACGCTTGGCTTGGGCTCGGCCTCAAGTATACACACTTCATCATGGATATGAGACACTAGATGTATAAGCTGCTACTTAAAATTGCCAATGGGATTTAAAGCAGCACAGGAGTAATTGGAACCGGCAGGTCTGACTTCTTAAATTAATCTTCAGAGATTCTAAGTCCCAAGACACATTAGAGAATTGGAATATGCATGTTATATAGAACCCTGTCTTGAATATCATCTGCCCAGAACTTTGAAGCATGGGATTAGACCTTGAATCATGGGATCTAGACCCTGAATCATGGGATCTAGACCTGGAACCATGGGATTAGCCCTGAATCATGGAATCTAGAACCCTGAATCATGGAATCTAAAACCTTGAATCATGGGATAGCCCTGAATCATGGAATCTAGAACCCTGAATCATGGAATCTAGAACCCTGAATCATGGAATCTAAAACCTTGAATATCCAAACAACCTGCTTTAACTTCTTCCATAGAGGGGGATGCGCTACTTATATACCCCGAGCCTGCATACCATTTGCCACCACCCCTACGTCTTTAGCTGCACCCCGCCGGGTGAAACATGGATGTTTCACAAATGCACGAGACGAACGGCTGGAAAAACACTTACTTACTTGCCGTGTCCTGCACAACCACTTCTAGATTTAGATACTAATACCAATAAATTCAAGACACGACACCTGCATATAGCACCCCTATCACTTCCTTCCGGTGGTGTACTGGCCTACAAACATATGCATACATTATTCCACATCACACGTTGAGAGAGCTTGGTCTGGCGAGTGGGGGATGACGGGACACGTTACCCCGGATTCCTGCATGTAAATACCAACGTACTGCAGATAAATCATAAAGGACTGCACACAAGCCTATTATCCTGCAGACATTTATTTTTTGCAGATACACCGCACGCTACTTCTAACTCCCCCAATCCATGTCCCATCCGTTCTCCCGCCGTCTCCTCAAGGAGCTCAAAGCAGCCATGGCCTCGAGGTCCCCGGGCATAGAGTACCTCCCGTCGTGCTCTGTGCAGGACTACCGTGTCCTCCTCTCCGTCCCCAACGACTTATACGCAGGCGCCGTGTTTCTCCTTACCATTGCCATCCCCCAGAATTACCCTGTGGATTCGCCACTGGTCATGTTTGTTTCAGATGGGTCTCATGATGTTCCTGTGCACCCACATATTTATTCCAATGGCCATATCTGCCTAAACATCTTGGGAGACGACTGGACGCCGGCGTGTGGTGTTGAGTCGGTGGTTCTAAGCGTCCAGAGTATGTTGAGTACTAATACTCTATTGGAGAGGCCGCCCGATGATGAGCAGTATGTGAAGCTGGCGCCTCGGGACCCGAAAAAGGCTTCTTTCGTGTACCATGATGATAGCGTCTAGTCACGTGATGCCGCACGTGATATCGCACGTGATATGTCGCGTGATGGTTCACGTGTTTTGCACGTGTTTTGCACGTGCCACCATGCAAACTGAAGCAACCTAAACACTGGACCACTGAATAAATACTGGGATTCTGAAGAGGTGAAACATTGAAGGATTGAAAAATTGAAACACCATGAAACAGTTTAATGGTGTTGCAGATGGGTCACGTGCCACCACTCGATATCTGAAACAATTCTGGAACAATTCTAAAAACCGGAATACTGGAGTACTGACATCTTGAATACTCAATAATGGAACACTGAAACCAACCCGAGCACGGAAACATTTTTACAACATTCCTGAAGCGAAAACTGAAGGATAGGGGTTCACTGGGTTGCTGATCCACGTGGCACCTGCACATAGCACTATCCCACGTTCCAGTCTCAGTAGGGAATTCATGGCACAAGAAAAGGAGCACCCAGTCACGTGACCCGTGTTAATGGAGGCATTGTCGAATTGGGAAATTCTCGTTTGCTCGCCGAGCCAATTATTCCCAATTGAGACTGGCAAGTGAATGGATTGTTCTGGATGTGGTGTACGAATGTTTGGACCTACATATAGAAGCATACTTATGCCTCGTTTTTCGTCTGCGTGTGATCCTGACATTGTCACGAGTTGTGAGCCCTGGTATTGTTTCGTCCATTGATGTTGTCTCCGGCAGATACGCGGATTGTCCTGCAGACACCCCATGGGCTGGTGCAGGATGCTAGCGTCATAACCGCAGGAGGGCTGCAAGGCTGAACTGAAACAGGCCAATTCGAGTTGGAATGAGGTTATTCAAGGAGACATTTTGATGCAAATATTTTGTATTGTCTAATTTGGGTGGCCTTCTGTCTAGTCCAGTCCAAGTTGAGACCAGCTTTTGTCCAGTTTTTGTCCAATTTTTGTCTTGTCGGCGTCTTGAGGGTGTCTTGTCGTTGTCCAAATTGTCCTGTTTGTCTTCCTGGTCTGTCTTGTTGTCCTGTGGATTGTCTCCTTTGTCTGCTCTGTCGATCTCGGCCGAAAAGTTCCCCGAGCACGTTGTCGCGGTGTGATTAGTCGGAAGAACTCCGAGGCGTGGGCGGTTGTCTGCAGTACGCCAGGTGATCGAGGGCTTATCTGCAGGAGAATCTGAAAATTTTTCTGCGCGAGTTGTTCCGTGATCTCATAGTTGTTGGGTTGGCGATAGGCAGTGTGCAGGACGCCACATAACAAGGCCCAACTCGGTCCAGCACCCAAGCGGACTTTTCCAAAAGGCCCTTTTGGGCCTCCTCCAAAGCTCCAAAACCAACCCCGGCCGAACCTCGGTCTTGTGGTGCAACCCGGTGGGCCCAGCGCAAGGTTGCTCCCGGACGCCCAAGCGCATAGCATATATACGCAACCTGCATGCGGCAGACCATACCCCTCTCCAGCACAACCAACGAAAAATTTAAACCAAGGTGCTTGCTTGAAGACGACTTGTTTCAGTCTAGTTTCAGTGTCTTCTCTGTCTTGTTTGCTTCTGCTTTGTTTGCTATCTTTGCGTGTGTTCCTCCCGTTTCTGTCAATTGTGTTGTTTGATCTGTCTCGCTCACTGTTGATCTAAGACCACGCCAACCTCAGCTCAAGTCACCAAACAAACAAACCGAACCGAACCGAACCGAACCAACAAAACAAACAAAACCGAACCAAACCGAACCGAACCGAACCAAACAAACAAACCAACAAACCAAAACGGCAAAGGTGCAGAATATCCAAAGTCGACTAGGAACCACAAACTTCCTGGAACAAAGTGAAAGCCAATCTGAAACAACTTATCAATCAAGCTTAAATCAACCAAGCTTAAATCAACCAAGCTTAAATCAACCAAGCTAAAATTCAAATTATCCAAACTCAAAACAAGATGGATTTTCTGGCTATAGTCAAGCAGGAAGAGGTATCGCCCAAACTCCAGCCCATCGACGATGAATACCTTCTCTCCATTACCAATGGCTCTCTTCCCAATGGCTCTCTTCCCAATGGCTCTCTTCCCAATGGCTCTCTTCCCAATGACTCTCTTCCCAATGGCTCTCTTCCCAATGGCTCTCTTCCCAATGGCTCTCTTCCCAATGACTCTCTTCCCAATGGCGAGTGTACGGGGCTGAATCCTTCGGGCAATGCCAATTATACAGCCACCATAAGTGGACCCAATTCGGACCCGGACGCAGGCTCAAATGCTCCAAACTCCACCGATTCCGGAGCAATTTCTGCGGCTTCTGCAGCTTCTGGGGACCTTGCGACGCTGGTCATTGAACAGGCATGTGACCTGTGCCGCAAACGTAAGCTCAAGTGCTCCAAGGAATCGCCAAAGTGCCTGAAGTGTATCCAGCACAAGTGGTGTTGCTCATACCTGCCGCGTACAGTCAGGTCGCCATTGACCAGGGCCCACTTGACGGAGGTGGAGGCCAAGTTGGCACATTTGACGGATATCTTGCGGTTTCTCTTGCCTGCCTCCATCGATACTGACTCGCTTGCCGAGTGCCAGGACTACGAGGCCACGTTGAGGCCGTACCGAGAAGTGTTGTGTGGCCCGGTGGATCTGGAGTCGCAGCTGCCGCTGATGAACCTGGTGTTTTCCAGCGACGGCCACGATGGCTTTGAGAAGAAGGACGATGAGTATTCGGAGTGCTGTGAGAAGAGGATCAAACAGGAGATCTTGGATGACTTTGCCTTGAACAACATGCATCCTTCGGGCGACTCGCTGAAGATGTTGCTGAACCCCATGCTTCTGAAGATGAGTGTGAAGAGAGAGCCGGGCCAGTCAGTGCAGAATCTGTCTCTTCAGTTCTCTGGCTCAATGTCTCAGATAGCTCAGTCTCAGTCTCAGTCTCCAATGCCCCAATCCCAAATATCTCAAGCCCAAATACCTCAAGCCCAAAAACCTCAGGGGGTGGGATCAGGCGAGAGCTCGAAAGGGGAGTTGGAGTACCGGTCGCTGGACCGTTTGGACTACGGCTCGTTGACGAGCCCCTCGTCTTTGCTTTCGCTCAACTCCATCGACGACTACGACTACGACAAGCCGGACCTCGATATGGGGCACAGTCCCAAACGCCAGAAGTTGCTGATTTCCCTGGCCCACGAGTATCTGTCGATTTTCGACGAGGTGCTCTGCGACGGCTTCTCCTAGACCATACCAGGGAACATGATTATATTAGTGGGAACATGATTCCGATTCCTGATTTCGGTGATCCTGTTCACTGATCCTGTTCACTGATCCTGTTCACTGATCCTGTTCAATGATCCTGTTCAATGATCCTGTTCAGTGATCCTGTTCAATGATTCTGTTCAATGATCTTGTTCAATGATCCTGTTCAATGATCCTGTTCAATGATTCTGTTCACTGATCCTGTTCAATGATCCTGTTCAATGATCCTGTTCAATGATCCTATTCAATGATCCTGTTCAATGATCCTGTTCAATGATCCTGTTCAATGATCCTGGTTTAGTCAGTTCACTGATCCCTGACCCACTATCCCCACAATCCCTCATCCCCACGATCCATGATCCACGACTGACTCCGATTTGTACTTAATGCCAACATAATAATGATAGTAGATACACCCGGACTCATGTGCCCGTGGCGCGTAATACTCTTAGTAGTTGTCAAGCCCGAGAACACCTGGTAAGCGGCAGAGGCTAGAGTGCAACAGAATTGGACCGGGCTAGTTTATAACAGTAGTGAACAGAAGACGTAGTGTGAAGAGTAGTTATTGCGGAGAATGTTGAACATGTGATATGTGCCACCATATGCAGGATGTTGTACATGCAGGACGAAATTGAAGAAGGCCCCAACCCAGAGACCCAACCCAAAGACCCAACCCAAAGACCCAACCCAGAGGCCCAACCCAGAGGGTCCAGGGATGAGACTAGTATTGTATCCGGTCTTGGCGTCAGGAGTAATCAGGCTGACTAGGAAGTTATTACCATGTCCGCACTTGAAGCAAGGAGCCCGGAGTATGTATAGAGGGAGTCAGAGGGAGTCATAGAGGAGTCATAGAGGAGACTCAGAGGAGTCTCAGAGGAGTCTTGGAGGGACTCGTAGGGACTCTGAAGGACTCAGAAGGACTCATAGGGACTCACAAGGACTCACAAGGACTCAGAAGGACTCAGAAGGACTCAGAAGGACTCAGATACCTGGAGCGGTATCACTATAACATCACGCATCCTGATACACATTAGTAGCACAACCAAGACAGAATGAAATGAACAAAACATGTTCGTTCCGGATCATGAATTCTCTACAGATGCAGAGCACCCTGAAGACCATTCTCCGTCTAGCCCTTAGCTGTTGCGTGCCAAAGAAATTATTTTCCAGTTTGAGGACATCTCTCCACCCGTTGTATTGGAAGCCCTGCAGTTGACTGTATTCCGGATGATCAAAGACTTGAATGAGTCAATGGTTTTTGACGCCCCAACAAAGTGTCACGTCAGTTGTATGTCACCAATAACAAAGTCCAAATCGTCACACCAGCGTTGTTCGCTTTTGATAAGCTCATTATGTTGAGTTTACGCCAAAACGACATCCGCTTCTTGCCAAGTATAATAATCAAAGTCGCCAATTCGCCTGACTTGAACGTCACTATCAACAAGCCGAGGTAGTTGCCTTCCCAAAACCCTCGACTTAGCGGCCTTGACTTTTCGTGCTGCATCGAATCCTTTCATACCTATCAGTACAGATGCCTTAGAGGTACCTTCCACGGATGAACGTCACTAGCAGCGTGGTGGAGCTGTTGCGAGATCCGGGGGCAGATGCCCGGTCCCACACTTTGCTTGGGCGGTAGGCTGCCAAGACGGAGTAGTCTCGGTCCATAATCGACTCGAGAGGCAGCAATGAAGACGTCACCAAATCATTTGGATCGTTAAGGTCATTCCGGTGCAACACAGGCTGGTCGTTCATAGCAGTCTGGAGAAAAGGCTCCCTGGTATGCGATTTAGACCGTTGATCCCACCTCTTGCCGACCTTGGAGAAATCAGCGTCGTTCAACTCTGCAGCTGCTGGAGCCCCCAAGTCCTGGGATAGTTTCTTGAGGCTCTGGTACATGCTCAAGTACAAGATGGGGTTTGTGAAAATGTTGGTCTGGTTATCCAACTCCAGTTGTGACGACTTGTAGAGGGGCCCATTGTTCTTGAGCATCCACTAGTCCAAGTTCCAGCCAAGTTCCAGCCAAGTTCCAGCCAAGTTCCAGCCAAGTTCCAGCCAAGTTCCAGCCAAGTTCCAGCCAAGTTGCCGTGCCTCTCCAAGTAAAGGCATTTGTCTAAGTCTCGTTCCACCTTGCAGAAAAAAGAAGCCTTTTTTTCCTTGTGCTGGTAAACTTCAACAATCCTGTCCTAAAGAGCGAGAGAATGCACAATTAGCAGGACCCAAAAGATGGAGAACCATAGCTGGATACGGCGATGCAAAGAAAGCCGTGTGTTTGGGCTTGACAATGTATGAGATATGTGTGGGTATAGATTTTTTATACCGTTGGGTGAGACCATAGTCAGTATATGCAGCAGGCAGGATAGGTCTGGACTGGAGGGACGAGTACATCCTGTGGAGAGTTAGCGTAGACTCTCTGGTATGACTTTGGCGTATAATTCTCTCGGGTATGGTGGTTCAGCTCCATCTTAGGCCACTTATTTCTGTGAGGTGCCAAGTTGGGAACTTTTGTAAGCGTGTAGTGACAACATCTAGCAATGTACACATCGCTTGTCCAGTTCCGCTCACTTGGTTTGTTCCATGTGGTCCTGATATTCCGGGTTGGTCTCTTCATGTTTGTCCTGGAGACACTGGTAGCCCTATGCGTTTGAGCAAATTCAACAACCCCAACTTCCACTAGATATTTCTTGAGGACCTTCACATTGTCGGATGAGAACCATTCTCTCAAGATTTCAAGTACTTGCTTGGATCCTCGAAGCACATCAAAGGTACTCTGGTGCTTTCACACACAGCTTCAAAGATTGCGGTTCATTTCGGTTTGCGGTTCATTTCGGTTTATTGCAGTTCATTTCGGTTTATTGCGGTTCATTTCGGTTTGTTGCGGTTCATTGCGGTTTATTGCACTTCCTTTCGGTTTATTGCAGCTTCCTCATACTCGTCAAGACACAGAATTCCAATACATAACTGCACCAGGGCACATAGCCTCTGGAGAGCTTGCGTAGACTATCTGGTATGACTTTGGCGTATAATTCTCTCGAGTATGGTGGTTCAGGTTCATCTTAGGCCACTTATATTCTTAAACTGGATCTCAGTGAACTCTTCGCACAATACCGTTGAGCCTGAAGGGATCCTCCATAAATTTAGCACACCTATACGTTCTCTGTCCTCCTTTCACACATGGACATTGTCCTGTCCAAGACAGTGGCAGGTTAGACGAAAACTTAGACGAGAGCCCATAGAGGCATACTTTTGTCTCTTGACACCCAACATTGTTTCATCTGGAAGCTTTGGCAAGTACAACAGACATGTTGCCTTCATCAAGTCATTAAATCATCAAGTCATTAAATCATCAAGTCATTGAATCATCAAATCATGAAATCATCAAATCAATAAGTTATCAAATCATGAAATCATCAAATCATCAAGTGACCAAATCATCAAGTCACCAAATCATCAAGTCACCAAATCACCAAATCTTCTAGTCATAACACTATTAGTGCATATTATAGTATAAGCCCGATACCTCTATCACTACTTATAATCCACACTATTCACGCTCCAGTACCATATCCAAGTGAGTCGTTAGTGCTTCTTGTCCTTGTCTTTGTGCATGTCCAACTAAGCGTACCTGGCCAATCACTAACTGAGATACTATTGTGGCACTAACTTTACTAGCTTGTAAACCATACTAGACTTGATAAACGCACGATTGCATAGTAATTACAGTAGTGACGTCTGGTAACTTCTTTCAGGCACATTGATTATGGCCCACTAGACTGACTGGCCTGTTATGGGAGCAGGATCCTCATCAAGTTATTATTCCCGTTTTGGTGGGCCTTTCCACAGATTGCTCTCCTCAGAGAATTTAGGTGTTGCCAATTCCTCTTCCCAAAATCATCAACGAATATGTTCCATCAGGGATAAATGTACTAAGAACACCTAGCACTCCTTGTCACGTCCCAAGAATCACCGAACCATTAATTACACTTGATTGGCATGGGTAGTAGTCCAAGTAGTCCAAGTACCAAGTAGTCCAAGTACCAAGTACTCCAAGTAGTCCAAGTACCAAGTAGTCCGAGTAGTCCAAGTACCCCAAGTCCTCCAAGTACCAAGTCCTCCAAGTACTCCAAGTACCAATTCCTCCAAGTACTCCAAGTACCAAGTACCCCAAGTACCCCAAGTCCTCCAAGTACCAAGTCCTCCAAGTACTCCAAGTACCAAGTACCCTAAGTCCTCCAAGTACCAAGTAGTCCAAGTACCAAGTAGTCCAAGTGCCAAGTAGTCCAAGTACCAAGTAGTCCAAGTACCAAGTAGTCCAAGTACCAAGTAGTCCAAGTACCAAGTAGTCCAAGTACCAAGTAGTCCAAGTACCAAGTAGTCCGAGTACTCCAAGTAGTCCAAATACCAAGTAGTCCGAGTAGTCCAAATACCAAGTAGTCCAAGTACCAAGTAGTCCGAGTACTCCAAGTAGTCCAAATACCAACTAGTCCAAGTACCAACTAGTCCGAGTACTCCAAGTAGTCCAAGTACCAAGTAGTCCAAGTACCAAGTAGTCCAAGTTCCAACTAGTCCAAGTACCAACTAGTCCAAGTACCAAGTACTCCAAGTACCAAGTACTCCAAGTACCAAGTAGTCCAAGTACCAAGTAGTCCAAGTACCAAGTAGTCCAAGTACCCCAAGTACCCCAAGTCCTCCAAGTACTCTTACAATATCGCAAAATTAACTCATCAGGATTTGAGTCTAATAGATGGGAAACAATTCCTGAGAATTGCCACCAAGGGGATCTACGCTTTTATATACACTGGGCCATGCAACCCTGCACCTACTGACATGCACTGATATGAAACATGCACCAATGTAAAACACATGCATGCCACACAGGTACTTCTGCTGGCCAGAACAACGTATCCTAGGAGAACAGAGTGCTACACGGAATTGTGAATACAGCACTAGTGCACGTTGTGAATGTACAGACTTGAGAAAACTATAGGGATGTACGGGTGTGGATTCACGACTTAATAAAATCATACCGGTGTATAGGACTGTACGGGTGTAGATTCACGACTTAATGAAAACATACCGGTATATAGGGATGTACGGGTGTGGATTCACGACTTAATCAAATCATACCGGTGTATAGGGCTGTACGGATGTGGATTCACGACTTAATAAAATCATACCGGTGTATAGGGCTGTACGGATGTGGATTCACGACTATATAAAAAAATACCGGTGTATAGGGCTGTACGGATGTGTATATAGCACTTGAAAGAAAACACACCGGAATGTGGGGATGTACGGATGTGCCTGTGTTATGTGCGGGCCCTGCATACAACCCTCACCCGGACCCGACCCCCGGGTCTGGCGGCGCACCCCCGGGTCTGGCGGTGCACCCCCGGATCCCGGTCATGCTTTCGCTCCACGCACTCACCCCTATCCCTCTATTCCTCCACGTCTTGGCAGCCCAATTCGGCGATTTCCATCCAATCATTTTGCCCCGTTTTTACGACCGTCCGAATTCAGTCAAGGTTGTGAGCCCGCTCCTGCACCCTGTCCCCATTGGTTCATCACTTCATTACTTCATTGGTTCGTTTGTTGCATTACGTCATCCACGTTTCTTCTGTTTCTTCTGTTTCTCTTGGCGCCAGATCGTTCTTGATCTGCTGTAAATAGCCTCAAACGATCCCAAGTGCTTTCTTGGATTTTGCGGGAGATTCAAAACTGCCCTGAATCCAAACTTACCGTCTGTTCCGGTCACATCGTCAATTTGGCTCGTCTACAGTGTGGAATAGCCTGAAAACAGGAAATTCAACTTATCTCGATCTCCGCTACTGCCAGATCGGTTGTGAGCTTGACAGGTTTTTTTTTTTTGCTTTAAAAACCAACATCTTGACTTCAATCGTCAATAAGGTCTTCAAGTCCCGCCTCGTTCTCAAACAGCATCCTAGTCTCTGCTTTTGTCGTGTTTTCTGATCATTTGTACCTCTGATCGTTTTCTACTTGAGATCATTTTTATATCTGATCATACTTAGGTCTGGCTAGTTCAGTTCAGTCCTCAAGATGCCGGCATTACGTAACTTGGCAGCGCTCCGGCGCAACATCAGCAACCGCATCCGCCAGGCTCTCCAGGAACTCCAGGAGAGTTTGCGCAATTTGGACCGGTCGCCGGTTCCTCAGAGAGTCCCCGTGGGCCGTGGGTCTAGGCCTCGCTTGACGGCCCCACAATATGGCAATGTGTGTCGGTGCCAGGGTTCCCGAATCGTGCAGAACCAGTTCCAGACATTCCACAACTTCCAAACATTCCAGAGTCAGTTCCAGGTCCGGTTTTATTCGCAGAACCAGTCGCAAAGCCAGTTTTTCCAGAGCCGGTTCTTCAAGAGCCAATTTTTCAAGGGCGGGTTCTTCCAACGGCCTTTTTTCCAGGGCCAATTCTGCCGGGGGTTTTCGACGCCCAGATGTAGCTTTAACCAGTGGAAATGGCGCCCGAACCAGGTCCACACTTTCTCCCACCGCACGCAGTTCCGGCTGAAACTGTTCAGTTCGTTCTACAGGGCTCCCACGCTAACAGAGCTTCTAAAAAAGAAGGTGGGGCTCCACGAGGAGAGTTTCTCCAACCCGAACAGAAGCCCTGTGTCCACGGCTATTCGGAACAGTATGCCAGCATCTATCCGGCTCAATGTGCTGTTAACGGAGAAGTTCCATAATATCGTGATGGACTTGGCACGGGCTCCTAACTGTGGCGGGTGCTACGTTGATTTTTCTCTTGAACCCAAGCTTTTCATCCCGTCTGCAACGGTTCTCCATGCTGATATCCTACAGGAAATGATGGATAACCTTAAACGGTTTGAGCGTCACGTGGCGGACTTGCAAACGGACCTCGCAAGACTCAGCGAGCTCGGTGAGTTGCCTTTGAAGTATGTGCACGCCGAACGGGTGGTCCGGGTCTATTTCCCCAACTGTGACCGTGACCAAGTGGAGCGGTTGTTGATGGAGAAGAACGTGAGGAGTGGAGTGGTGCACGAGGATGGAGGACAAGCCCATCTCGAAGCGCTGTCTTCGATCCTGGAGTTTGATATCTTGAGCAGCTGCGGGTCAGTGTCGGAAAGTGCAAGCTCAGTGTCGGACTCAGACATCTTGTCCTCGGAAAGCGACATGGTGTCGGAGAGTCTTGTGCACGTGGAGCCCATTTCGTCGCTGGACCATGTGGAGATTGTTGATTCATGGGCATACTAAGAAAGCCTTACCATTGAGTGTGGGGTTTTTGAAGCCTAGTAGATTGAATCCGAGGTCTGTGCAGTCAACGAGTTGCAGGCTCCATGCTTCTACAGGCAGTACTGGCACTACTGAAGCTACTGGTTACTGCTACTGGTTACTGGTTACTGATTTTTGCTACTGATTTCTGCTGCTGATTTCTGCTACTGATAACTGCTGCTGATTTCTGCTGCTGATTTCTGGTACTGATTTCTGCTACTGATTTCTGCTGCTGATTTCTGGGTCACCGACACTACTAAACACTACTAGTGCCCGGTCTACTAGTCCTGCACTAGGTCTAGTTCTACTGGCAACTGGACCCGTCACCGATACAGTCAGCTCAGTCTCTAGGCTCTACATTGATGATTGTCCAGCGTGCAGTGGTCCAGGCTTGCCTCTCTCTGGTGCTTGTCGCGTCCATCTCCATCCATCTCTAGTTCTACCACTAGTTCTAGTTTCCTTTGATTCTAAAATATATATTGAACCTACATGACCATTATACTACACTCTACACTCTACACCAGTGCTTCAAAAGTATTCAATGAGGGTGCCAAATTTATGGAATCTTCAAGACAGAAATCAAACCACACTAGCAAATAAAAAAACCAATATCCAAACGGTTCCAGTTTCCGGCCGTTCGATCCCTTCTCGGGTCCTGCATGAATCCCAAAAGTAGTGCATATAGGGCACTCCACCACAGCTAAGATTTCGGAAAGTTGGACTTTGATGGCGTTGGGGTGAATATTCCGCCATTTGCTTTGAAAGACTGAGGAGGGTACAAGTATTTCGTGGTGCTGGCAGGGGCAGTTTTGAACTGTGGTTATGAGCACTGGTATGTGGTATGACCGGAACTGCGGCCCCCCGGCCGTAATTGCCCAGCTACTGGGCCCCCAAAAGGCGCCACCAGACCTTCAAAAATATGATTGTAGAGTCCGGAATTCCAGCATTCCAACGAACCCACTCATTTTTCCGTACCATGAAAAATAGGTCTCTTGCGTTGGGCCTTTTTCTGCTGAGGTAGCCGGGTGTACGGGTGTTTGGCGGGCCAGTTCCGGGGTAGGCCTTAATTAAGCTGGAGACTCCAAATGTGATACATATGAGGTAACTCTCCGGAGACGCTTGAGTGTAGTGCATGTAAGGCAATTGTCCAGGTTTCAGAATCCAGCGTATTGCTTCTGAAAGTTGGTGTTTACGGCTATTGGTTTGAAAGATTGTGTGAAGGTACGACACATTTGTTGTGCAGTAGTTTGAAAGCACTATAGACTTGATATAGACATTAATAAAGATAATACTATTGAAAAAATAGAAAATAAATCTTATTCTCCTGCTGATAATTTTATTATTTATAATAATAATATAAAATTATCTATTTTAAATAAAATTAAATTAATAAAATTAAACCTATAGATACCTCAGATTTATTATCTAATGCATGATTATCTGGTTTTACAGACGCTGATGGTAATTTTAGTATATCAATATCTAAAAGAAAAAATAATAATACAAATATAGTATTATATTATAGATTAGAAATTAGACAAAATTATACTAAAGTTTTAGATGTAAATAATAATAAAATAGATGTCAATATATAATGATATTTTTATAGAATCGGTACCAGACTGGAAATTTTTATAGAATAGGTACCAGACTGGACATTTTTATAGAATCGGTACCAGACTGGAAATTTTTATAGAATAGGTACCAGACTAGACATTTTTACAGAATAGGTACCAGACTGGACATTTTTTAGGTGAAGATTCTTGTTCCCAGATTTAGTACGAATTTATTTGTATCCGATGAAATTCCTCAAAAACGAACCCAGCCACTTATCTATTCAGAAAAGCAGGGTGACAATGGCCTTGTATTAGGTACATGGTCTCAGAATATCTCCATAGGTAGATTCCTACATACAGTGTTTTTCGAAACTATTCAAACGCACGATAAAAAGATTCAAACCATATTAGCAAATTATACAAACCAATAATTTAAAGAGTTTCGCACCCGTGCCACTTCAGTTCCGTCCGTCTTAACCCTTGATGATATTGCAAGACTCCCAAATGACCCCAAATGTACTGCATATAAGACAATCATCAGATCAACTTTTCATCACATTGAATTTTATTAAAGTTGGGGTGAACATTTGGTTTGAAAGACCTGGAAGGAGTACGAAACATTTTGCTGCGCGGGTTTGAATAGTTTTGAACAGCACACGATAAAAGATTCAAACAACACTAGCAAAATGTTTCAAAGCAATAACTTCAAGAGTTTCGTACCCCTTCCAGTTCAAATGCGTCCGTTTTGAGCCTTGACTAATATTGCAACACTCCTGAATTTATATAAGACAATCATCAGATCAACTTTTCTCCACATTGAATTTTATTAAATCTGACGTGAAGCATTCACCATTTGGTTTGAAAGATTGGGCGAAAGAGTACGACACATTTTGCTGTGTTGGTTTGAATAGTTTTGAAAAGCACAGTATGTCTGGTCTGACAGTAGAATTAGAATTAGACTTTTAGAATTGTGGAATGTGGAATTAGAATTAGAATTAGATTTGTGGAATTAGAATTAGAAGTAGAAAGAGACTTGTGGAATTAGAATTAGACCTGTAGAATTGTAGAATTGTGGAATTAGAATTGTAAAATTAGGATTAAATTGCAGAATTGTGGAATGAGTGTTGTAGAATTGTAGAAATAGAATTAGAATTAGAATTGTAGAATTGTAGAATTGTAGAATTATGGATTTAGAATTGTAGAATTGTGGAATTAGAATTGTAAAATTAGAATTAAAACTGTAAAATTGTAGACTTGTAGACTCGTAGAATTAGACTGTAGAATTGTGGAATAGGAATTGTAGAATTAGAATTAGATCTGTAAACTCGTAGAATTAAACTGTAGACTGGTAGAATTAGAATTGTAGAAGTGTAGAATTAGAATTGTGGAGATAGAATTGTAGAATTAGAATTAGACTTGTGGAATTGGAAAATTGCAGACTTCTAGAATTAAACTGTAGAATTGTAAACTTGGAAAATTAGAATTAGAACTGTATAATTAGAATTACAACTGTAAAATTAGAATTAGAATTGTAGAATTGTGGAATTACAATTGTAGAATTACAATTGTGGAATTAGACTTGTAGACTTTTAGACTCGTAGCATTGTAGAATTGTAGAATTTGACTTGTAGATTGGTAGAATTAGAACTGTAGAATTGGGGAAATAGAACTGTAGAATTGTGCAATTAAAATTAGACTTGTAGAATTAGACTTGTAGAATGAGACTTGTAGACTTGTAGAATTGTGGAATTAGAATTAGAACTGTAGAGTTGTAGAATTAGAATTGTAGAGATATAATTAGAACTGTAGAGTTGTAGAATTAGAATTGAAGAAATAGAATTAGAATTTAACTTGTAGAATTGTAGAATTGTGGTTTTAGAATTGTAGAATTAAAATTAAAACCGTAAAATTGTAGACTTGTAAACTTGTAGAATTTGTAGACTCGTAGAATTAGAATTAAAACTAAAGAATTGGAAAATTGTAGACTCATAGAATTGTGGAATTAGAATTGTAGAACTGTAAAATTGTAGACTTGTAGAATTAGACTGTAGAAATAGAATTAGAATTGTAAAATTGTAGACTCATAGAAATAGAACTGTAGAATTAGAATCAGAATTATACTTGTAGATTGGTAGAATTAGAAGTGTAGATTCGGGGAAGTAGAATTGTAGAATTGTAGAAATAGAACTGTAGAATTAGAATTAGAATTCTAAAATTATAATTGTAGAAAAATTGTAGACTTGTAGAATTGTAGAATTAGAATTCTAAAATTATAATTGTAGAATTGTAAAATTGTAGACTTGTAAAATTGTAGACTTGTAGAATTACAGAATTAGAATTGTAGAATTAGAATTAAAATTGTAGAATTGTAGAATTAGAATTAAAACTGTATAATTGCAGAATTAGACTTGTAGAATTGTAGAATTAGAACTGTAGAATTGTAGAATTAGAACTGTAGAATTGTAAAATTGTAGACTCGCAGAATTAGACTGTAGAATTAAACTGTAGAATTGTACACTCCAGACGTTGGTGGTAGAGTGCGCGGTCTCAGGCTCCCAAGCTCCTCCAAGGCTGAGGCTTGGTGTGGGGCAAGTCGCGCGCCTGCATGGGCCAACGTGTAGGTGTTCAGTCAGCAGAGTGCAAAGCTTGGTAGAACATGGGCAAGAAACAACGGAAAGCCAAGAAACAGGTCCACACGGATGGACCGGGGGCATTGGGAGCGAGGGGTGCCGGTGCTGTCGGTGATACATGTCCGGATTCCCCTTCCCAACTTCCTCCATCCTCTACGTCCAGTTCCGTTCTGGAACACGGATCAGAGTCTCCGAGTGAAACAGAGCGTGTGCCTGGCGAGGCGGACATTGGGACTGGCGAGGCGGACGTTCATGCTGGCGAGGCGGACGTTCATGCTAGTGAAGCGGAGATTGATGATTTCGAGGATTGTCAGGACTACACAGTCATTGAAGGCACTGGCATGAATACTGGTGCTGGTACAACTACTGGTGATGGTACTGCTCTTAAAGATACCAAGGAGGCCATTGTCACTGCTGGTACTGGTGCTACCAAGGAACTCACTGCTGATGATATAAACATCGGGGATGATATAAACATCGGGGATGATGTAAACATCGGGGATGATATAAACATCGGGGATGATATAAACATCGGGGATGATATAAACATCGGGGATGATATAAACATCGGGGATGATATAAACATTGAGGATGGTACTGATACCAAGACTGGTACTAGTATTGGGGATGGCACTGATACCAAGACTGGTACTAGTATTGGGGATGGTATTGGAGATGGTAGCGATGAAGCTGTTATTGATGGCTCTGCTGCTGCCACCGATCATGATGCTGCTGCTGCCACCAATCATGATGCTGCTGCTGCCGTTGCTTATTCAGATGCTCAGACTGGTGCAAACATGAATGATGCTACACCTTCTCCAGATCCCTCTACTCCAGCTCCCTTTACCCCCACCACTTCCATTGCTGCGGCTTCTGCGGCACAATCTGGAACTCCGTTCTCCAGAGCTGAGTCGCTTTTGGAGGCTCGTCGCTCCGTCATCTCCGTCAAGTTCGACCACAAGGACCTCACCCAGCAACAGGCCATCACATCCGGACTGGAGTCCATCAAAAACACCTTCCGTGATATCAAAAACACCATCGGCAACCTTCCGCCCGAGCTCTTTGGCTCCGAGCCCATCGACTGGGATTTCTGGGCCCGCACCGTGGAAGAATACCATGAGGTGGTGCTCAACCACCAGGACCAACTCCTGGCCTCTGTGGCTGCGGGCATCCCCAAGCAGATCCGGGGCATTATCTGGCAGCTCGTGGCCCAGTCCAAAAACCTCCACCTCGAGGAGTTGTATTTACACCTCAAGACCGAGCCGTCGGTGCATGAAAAGGCCATCAAGCGAGACTTGACCCGTACCTCATTCTATGCCAGCATTGAATCCGCCAATAAGACAAACGAGCTCTATAACGTGATCGCCGCCTATTCCAATTTTGACCCGGACGTGGGCTATACGCAGGGCATGGTGTTCATTGTGGTGCCGTTGATTATGAACATGACCGAGGCCGAGTGCTTCTGTCTCTTGGTGACGCTCATGAAGGAGTATGGGCTCCGCCAGTTGTTCTCGCCGGAGATGCGGGGCTTGCACTTGCTCTTGTACCAGTACGACCGGCTCTTGGAACAGAACCTGGCCTTGCTCTATAACCACATGTGCATGCAGGGCATCCAGCTGTCGATGTACGCCAGCCAATGGTTCTTGACGTTTTTCAGCTATAAGTTTCCTCTTGATGTGGTGCTCCGCATCTTCGATATGATCATCACCCAAGGTGTCGAGGCTGTGCTCCGGTTGGGTCTCAACTTGGTGCTCCGGAACGAAGAACACCTCTTGCGCCTCTCATTCGACTCGTTGTTGGAGTTTCTCAAAACAAGCTTGTTTGATGTGTACACTAGCGATGAAGAGGAGGTACAGGAGAACAAGCGGTTTTCGCTTCTCTCGCTCAAGGCAGCGCAGAAGAAGACCGACTACCGCTTGGATGCTTTTATAACTGACCTGATGCTGGTGGTGGTCAATCCACGGGAATTGGCAGAGTTTTCAGCGGAGTTCGACCAGATCTTGGCCCTTGATGTGAGCCGCACGGAAGAAATCGCCCGCGTAGGCGCCCATAATGCTGAGCTCCGCCAGCAACTCCAGGATGTCAAGCTCCAGTATACCGAGTTGGACCTTGCACATCTGGAGCACGTGCTGCTGTTGGTGGCCGTTAAGGTGAAGCTTCCGGAGATCGTCAACGAGATCACGGATTTGCGGGAAGCCGTCACGCTCTTGGAGAACAAGATCCAGGCCCTCGACTGTGCCACCACAGATCTTCTTCCACAGGATATCGAGGCGGAGATCCACTCGTTGTTGGGAAAAAATGCCATAGAAACAGAGCGGTTTGCTGCGCTAGATGAGGAGTTCAACCAATTGACTCTCGAGGAGGAGAAGTTGGACGAGGCGTTGAAGGCGAACAAGAAATGGTTTTGGTAAAGAAAAAAAAAGATTTATAAAACAACAAAGGTTGAGGATTGGCTTTCAAATTTGGTTGGATTGGGTTTATGTGAGTGGATCTGGGGAGCAGATGGATAAATGGGTGCAAAATGCGTTCACATGGGGTAATGGTTAATTGGGTGGGGAAATTTCTGTGTGGCCAGCCAATTGGAAGGCTCTCAGGAAGATTCGTGGGACGTACGGGATTTTGGTTCACGCAAGGATCCGTACACCCCTAAGAATAGGTAGATTTCCCCCGAACCCAAAGGTCAATGTCGCCAACGAGTCCAGGAGCTTAATGACTTTAGTTGACTCGTGGAATTGGCCATTTTAACTCCATTGATGTACTGTTATAGTGTAGTGTAAAAGCCCATACATGTGGCAAAGGATTATCCATGTGTATGCATCTGGTCCAACGGTATCAGTCAACAGTTAAAGTATTCAATGGTATTGAATGATTATTCAAGAAGTGTAGCTCACTATTAGTTTTAGCTGCTTGAGAAAATGACTATCTGATGAATGAAAAGCCATAACTCCTTCAAAAGGCTAAATTCCTGTACATAACACGTCTTTTCGAGGGGTTCCACGCCATCTTATCTAGCGCTTCAAACATTCTTCTTAGTAAATGAGGTATTAAATAAGTCTTTTTCGATTAAACACAACCTTATCTAAATTAACAATACATCAAATTATTTTCACTTTGGAGGTCGTATTGTTGCTTGCATGCTGAAAGGTCAAAATTCCGTCGAGACTTCACGATTTCCGTATTAAGCAAATCCATGGCTAAATCTGAATGACAAAATTAAAAGTAAGACAGAAACCATAAATTCAACATCCAGGTTTATAGCTCCATCAAGTTATCACCAAATGACTTCTTCTAAGGCTGGGAACTCAAATACTCTTCACTCCAAGTGCTTCAGGGAAAATTTGTAGCCTAGAGACATTAAGTATATGGCCTCGAACATAAAAGGCCTATAATAACCTTTTTCCTAAACATAATAAGCCGGAACCAAAGGCGGTGGCCAAAGAAATACTCTTTCATTCCCCCATACTTGATGCTGAATCAGGTGCGTTCAAAAATTAATGATTTCTTTGAAATAAAGGCAGCCAGAAAGCCAAAGGGGATCGGGTCTCTTATATAGTATTCCCCGCTTTTGTGTGCATAATTTGCCACCATTCTGAAACAAGGGCGTAAGAGATTTGCTGCAAAAAAAAAAAAAACAAGGTATATAGGTTCGCACATTTCCCCCATACTTCAAGCACCTATAATTTCTTCATTACCTGTTGACATGACTTTGGTTAATTCACTTTATCTTCATCGGGTCAATTGTACTTGTTAAAAGGTTACAGACACAAGGGCACGCTAAATGCCCCTTGGACTAATCGGCACTCGCGAGAAATCTTTCAGAGCTTTGGCTGCCACTTTATAAATCACTCGAGAAAGACGTTGCTACAATCTAGAACTTTCTCTTGAGAACAAAGATCTTGTTGATAACTCGGAGGGGGTTTCAAAGCCTTTTAAAAGAAGCCATCACTACTATCACGGACGTGACTGACCTGGCTCAATGAGAGAAACTAAAGAAATGAGAGAAGTATCGAAAGAATACCAGAGAATTACTCAGAGGGAGTGTTTATAAGTGAAGGGAACACTGAGGAGGGCTTCGTGGCACAAGATTGGGCCAATGACGCCATGGGCGTGCAGTAAGCTTGTGCCTGGGGTGAATGACCAGACCCAATGGGGATACTGCTGATGTAGGCTCATGGCCTGGAAGACTTTTACACCTTAGGTCCTCCTCCCCTCACCGTCAAACTGGTTAACAGGGCGTCCATAGGGCAACAACAGAAAGTACACTGGCCGAAAGTGACCTAAAATGACCTAAAGTGACCTGAAATGACCTAAAGTCACCTGAAAAGGACATGAATGTACTAATAAACTAATGTACTGTACTGATGTGCTGATCTTGTTGTGAATGATTTTCCAAGTCCTTATTAACATCAGTACCTCTACACTAATTTGGGTGTGGGGTGTCTCAAACATCTTGGCAGGTCCGTCAGTTGACATTCGGTACTCTTAGCTAATGACGTCATTTATCGTCATTTATCGTCATTTTTCGTCATTTTTCGTCATTTATTGTCATTTATTGTCATTTATCGTCATTCATCAAAATTACTCTATAAATTTATCTCATGATATAATTTTTAGGGATTTAACCTCGTCATAGACCACAATATCCTGATGCATTTGTTATGTGGCCTTCACGTGACCAATACCACGTGGGTGACTGTTCCAGAGAGACGCCGCATTCAACAACACCAGCTTAAAGTGTGGCGAATAACATCGTCTGTGATATAGGGGTATTGTTGTGTTATTACCTGCATATACCAATATATAATTGATATATGCCGTATCACAGGAATAATCTCTTCAAACAAAAATCCCCAACCCAATGTCCCAAGAGTCTAGTCTCAAGCAGCATCTACATTGGCCAGAATTTGGGAGCCAGAATGAGTCCAGAATGTGGGGAGGTGTGGTGACCAGAAAGTACAGATGTACTGCTTTCTCTATTGCTGCTCCTGCACATAGGCTAGGGCGCGGGCCCTAGAGGCTCATCCAAGGTCGCACCAAAATTTTTCACCTCCACTACACCCCTACTACATCTCCAACCATGGCTAGAGGACCCAAGAAGCACCTTAAGAGATTGGCAGCTCCATCCCACTGGATGTTGGACAAATTGTCCGGCACCTACGCCCCAAGACCATCCGCTGGTCCCCACAAGTTGAGAGAGTGCTTGCCTTTGATCGTGTTCTTGAGAAACAGATTGAAGTACGCCTTGAACGGCAGAGAGGTCAAGGCCATCTTGATGCAGGAGCACGTGAAGGTCGATGGTAAGGTCAGAACCGACTCCACCTACCCTGCCGGTTTCATGGACGTCATCACCTTGGAGGCCACCAACGAGAACTTCAGATTGGTGTACGACGTCAAGGGTAGATTCACCGTCCACAGAATCACTTCTGAGGAGGCCAGCTACAAGTTGGGTAAGGTCAAGAAGGTTGCTTTGGGTAAGAGAGGTATCCCATACGCCGTTACCCACGACGGTAGAACCATCAGATTCCCAGACCCTTTGATCAGAGCCAACGACACCGTCAAGATCGACTTGGCTACCGGAAAAATCACTGACTTCATCAAGTTCGAGACCGGTAAGTTGGCCATGGTCACCGGTGGTAAGAACATGGGACGTGCTGGTGTGATTGTGCACAGAGAGAAGCACGAGGGAGGCTTCGACTTGGTCCACATCAAGGACGCCTTGGACAACACCTTCGTCACCAGACAATCTAACGTGTTTGTCATTGGTACCGAGCAAGGTAAGCCATACATCTCGTTGCCAAAGGGTAAGGGTATCAAGTTGTCTATCACCGAGGAGCGTGACAAGAGAAGACAAGACCAGGGCTTGTACGCTTAAGTCTGTTGAAGTGAACGAGACCTTGGTCACGTGAACAGTATGTAGTGCAACTCCAATCTTTAAACTTTATGATGTAGATTTTCACGAAGTGGGTGTATACCACGATTGGTTTTTCTGTGACTGGTTTATATTTCAATGACTGGTGGATATTTCAATGGAGTGTGGGGACCTCGACCTCGGAATTCAGATTGGATGGGTGCAACAAACACCCGTGCACCCCGCTACCTCAGCAGAAAAAGGCCCAACGCAAGAGACCCATTTTGCACTTTTGTCCTGTAAAAATAGAATGGTTGGGATCCTGGAATTCCGGACTTTACAGTGCACTTTTTTTTAGCTGAAAAGGTTCATGTGGTGGGCTTTTGGATGTCCTGTAGCTGGGCAATTCCGGCCGCGGCCCCCAGTTCCGGTCAAGCCTACCATAACACTCAATATACACCATAGTGTGCCAATAAAGTAGACACTATTGATTCTGTCCAGTCCTACTCCATCAGAAGTGGCAACCAGCACCTAGGAGCACCGTTGACTAGGCCACTCCCTTTTAAATATTTACATAGGTCAGATTCCTCGTTCTGAGAGCAGCAAGAATATTAAACAGAACCTGACGTAAGAACAAGAAGGCACCAACGACTATATATATTCCATTCTATTCTATTCTATTCTATATGTTATGTTCTTTAATACATTTATACCTAACTACTTTGCTCGTTGTCGGTTTCTCGACCAAGAACCGTACTGGCTTATATAACTTTGAGAGAAACTTAAAACTCTCCTCTAGACATGGTGAGAGTCCAGAATTTAAAGGACCCGATGCTCGAGTGCCAAGACGGCCAAAGTCCCTGCTACAGTGTTTGTTGTGGCCAATTTTGACATCGAATAGCAGCTGCATAGTGTCTCTAGGCAATGTTCTGGCTATGGTGGATCCAATATCCTCCAGCCTCAAGGTCGGTTTATCAGGAGAATATGTTTTTGAGCGTATTCTCGGTAGAGCTGAAGAAGAGTTAATTTCAATTGTCTAGCATGTAATTTAATGACTTTGCCCTTTGGGTGTTTAGCAGACCGTTTGCGACGTACTGTTAAAAAGTTGCCGTGACTTACCCTTGTCCTGTGATTTGTTCCACCTCGACTAGTCTGAACCCGCCTTTGTAGGTTTGAGGCCGACGTCGGTAGGAAGTGGGGGGAAGTACTCTTCGGGAATTGTTTTCAGTAGGTAGCTTGCTGATGTGGAGAATGTGTTGTTTTTGTATTGTGTGGCATCACGAGCTGGTAGTTAAGTGGTGATTCAACTTTGGCATTTCGAAGGGTCCTGCGAACTTCAGCTTGGTGCATTTGGGAATTCATAGAGCCTGGAAAAACGTGGGCAAGTTTATATACCATATACCATGTATCATATACATGTATCATATACATGTATCATATACATGTATCATATACCATATACATGTATCATATACCATATACCATATACCATATACCATATACCATATACCATATACCATATACCATATACCATATACCATATACCATATACCTATACCATATACCACCAAACGTGCACATACCAAGACGTAGACCCACCATTTATTAGTGTAGTGCACTTGTTCACGAATGAGCCCTTTCAACTCCCAAACCGTGACAGTACGGAACACCACTATTGTTCATGTAAGGCAGCTCAGAACCAACGAATGTCTCATTAGTACCTTAGCTTTACAACCAGTGTTTTGTTTTTAATACATTTCCAACTAGTACGTTGCTCTTTGATGGTTCCTCAACTGCAAAGTGATACAGTGTTTTTCATAACTATTCAAATGAGCGCAGCAAAATGTTCAAACTACACTAGCAAAATGTTCACACTAGCAAAATGTTCACACTAGCAAAATGTCCACACTAGCAAAATTAAACAAACTGATACGTCAAAAAGTTTTGTACTTGACTAAAAAATGCTAAGGATCAGGGACTTGAAATAAGCGGTTTATGTGAAGTCTAAATTAAATATTCAAAACAGTGACTTTTTGAATTATTGGTTACTTAATATTGCTAGTTTGATTGTTTTATTACGCGGGTTTGAATAGTTTTAAAAAATACTGTATTATGGCTGCGCCACTAACCATTCCACACCACTGAGATGACTGAAACTTCCGTATCTCAGCCGTCATAGTACTTTGTTCAATGGCCTGTGGATTAGACAGAGTAGGCAGAATCCTCTATAGGCAGGGCAATAGCAAAGTACCAATGTGTCTAGTATGAGGAGTCAAATAAGGTTGTGGTGGCAGTAGACTTGATACAGTGTTTTTCGAAACTACTCAAAAACAATTCAAACGACACTAGCAAATTATACAAACCAATAATATAAAGACTAATAATATAAAGACCAATATTATACAGACCAATATTATACAGACCAATATTATACAGACCAATATTATACAGACCAATAATATAAAGACCAATATTATAAAGACCAATAATATAAAGACCAATAATATAAAGACCAATAATATAAAGACCAATAATATAAAGACCAATAATAAAAAACCAATATTATAAAGACCAATAAGAAAAAACCAATATTATAAAGACCAATAATAAAAAGACCAATAATAAAAAGACCAATAATAAAAAGACCAATATTATACAGACCAATATTATAAAGAGTTTCGTACCCCTTTCACTCCATTCCGTCCGTTTTGACCCTTGATTGATATTGCAAGACTCCCAAATCTCTCCCAAATGAGGCAATCATCCAGATTAAATATTTCAGGATAGTGCATTCTAAAAAAAGTTGGTGTGAAACATCTTGCCACGTTGGTTTGAATAGTTTCGAAAAACACTTGACTACTGAGGGTATCGCATTTTGAGAAAGGTGCAGTGGTATTTTGATTTTTTGCACCCATCGCATTTCGCACCCTCCCGGCATTTCCCCAGAAAACCAGGAACGGAGACCATGTGAGGTTCAGGAACGGAGACACAAGCACAACAGGACAGCAGGATACCAAATAGGAAAGCCACAAAAATCTTTACTATTGTCTGGAAGAAATAACACAGTGGGGATTAGATGCAGGATCTTCTATAAAGAAGTAGTATGAGCATCAAACAACCAAAGCAAGAGGAATCAGGCCATAAGAGAAGCCTATAGCAATAAGCGAAACTCTATTAAAAGGAGTATATTGTATGAGAGAGTATAACTGAGTGGGGCGGTGAAGTGTGTACTACAAATAGACAATTAGAAATCGAAGATGGCCTTGAAGTACAGCAGAGCAAACTTGACAAGAGCTTTGTTGCCAGAGTGGAGAGAAAGAGTGAAAGAAACGGAAGTTGGGGAAAGGAAGTTGGAGAGAGGAAGTTGGAGAGAGGAAGTTGGAGAGGGGAAGTTGGAGAGGGGAATTTGGAGAGGGGAATTTGGAGAGAGGAAGTTGGAGAGAGGAAGTTGGAGAAAGGAAGTTAGAGAAAGGAGGTTGAGCTGGAGTCTAAAGAAACTTTAACCAGAGGAATATAGTGTTTCACCCCACATAATCTGTGCACCCACTCACTAACGCACTATAATGTACAGTTCATACATTCTTGAGCGACTTCCAACAACTGTCCAGAAAACCAATCCATTTTCTTCTTTCGACTAAGATGCTCAGACAGACTTCCAAAGAAACAATTTAGAGAATCTTGGCTCGCCTTATCAAATTTTTAGAACTCTTTACACTTATTATTACATAGTGGAGGCGGTGTATCCACCGACGTTTGTTTCGTGTAAGAACTGCAGTCGTTGTTGAAGCTCTGTTCGCAGTCGCATCCCAATTCCTTGCATTCAAGGCTGTCTGGCTACTCATAAATTTGTAAAAAGGTCTCTATGGACCCAGAACGGTGATTATAGTTATTTTGTCTGCCCATACACCCATACACCAAAACACACAATACACCAAAGTACACAATACACCAAAGCACATCAAAGTACACAATACACCAAAGTACACCACTACCATGTACTTCTTGGTGTGGTAGCAACTCCAAGTGACCACACTAAAGAAACGACACTTGATGTGAGTCTCTTCACAATCATTCACTTCTGGTTCCAACTCACTCCCCCACTTCCATACTGCGCATCACCGAGGAGTAGTTTTGAACACCACTCTACACCACTCAACCATTTCTCAACACCATTTTGCACCTTCATTTTACACCTCCTAAATTCTCTCAAATGTAGCCACACAGTACCAGACAGTACCAGACAGTACCAGACAGTACCAGACAGTATCAGACAGTACCAGACAGTATCAGACAGTACCAGACAGTACCAGACAGTACCAGACAGTACCAGACAGTACCAGACAGTACCAGACAGTACCAGACAGTACCAGACAGTACCAGACAGTACCAGACAGTACCAGACAGTACCAGACAGTACCAGACAGTACCAGACAGTACCAGACAGTACCAGACAGTACCAGACAGTACCAGACAGTACCAGACAGTACCAGACAGTACCAGACAGTACCAGACAGTA
Organism: Metschnikowia cubensis; assembly: GCA_002374405.1. Lineage (NCBI taxonomy): Eukaryota > Fungi > Ascomycota > Pichiomycetes > Serinales > Metschnikowiaceae > Metschnikowia > Metschnikowia cubensis. The sequence continues at coordinate 142,864 of NKZA01000015.1, forward strand.
CCAGACAGTACCAGACAGTACCAGACAGTACCAGACAGTACCAGACAGTACCAGACAGTACCAGACAGTACCAGACAGTACCAGACAGTACCAGACAGTACCAGACAGTACCAGACAGTACCAGACAGTACCAGACAGTACCAGACAGTACCAGACAGTACCAGACAGTACCAGACAGTACCAGACAGTACCAGACAGTACCAGACAGTACCAGACAGTACCAGACAGTACCAGACAGTACCAGACAGTACCAGACAGTACCAGACAGTACCAGACAGTACCAGACAGTACCAGACAGTACCAGACAGTACCAGACAGTACCAGACAGTACCAGACAGTACCAGACAGTACCAGACAGTACCAGACAGTACCAGACAGTACCAGACAGTACCAGACAGTACCAGACAGTACCAGACAGTACCAGACAGTACCAGACAGTACCAGACAGTACCAGACAGTACCAGACAGTACCAGACAGTACCAGACAGTACCAGACACTACCACACAAAACCACACAAAACCAGACACTACCAGACACTACCAGACACTACCAGACACTACCAGACAAGACCAGACAAGACCAGACAGTAACAAAGTACCAAAATGCAAAAAGAAGAATTCTAAAACATAATCAAACTGCATATGGTCTGGATCCTCTCGAGCCAATTCTTAAAATATCTTGTTTTTAAATTGGGGGTTATCTCTGGGGTGTTGCCTTGGGTCTGGATTTTAAGCCTCACTCTGGGCCATGTTAGATTTTTGTTACCCATTCGATACCTAGTATAATTGCTAGTCTCTGATCATTTCAAGGCCCAATTTATTGTATTGGCCTGCCACCTCTACATCAGAGGTGAGGATAAAATTATGGTTGAAGCCATGGTGTGTGGAAGCAGTCACTCACGTGAGTGTGGTAATTAAAGGCACAACATAATATAAAAGGTCTGTGGTTACGAGCACTTGGTATATGGTGACACCCTTTCGAGCACTCAGGCACCGCTCTCCCCCTAATTGGTACAGTGACACTAGGGGCTGTGGATGGTTATGAGTCCTTGCTCTCCATGGTTATGAGCCCTGCTCCATGGCTGTGAGCCCTTCAACTTCTTGTAGGAAAAGCCTTCTTATATAGACAATTGTTTAAGGTGCAGGACCTGGTTACAGAACCGAGTTGCATGCACAAACCCAATGACCAAGGACGTTGAAGCCACTTGCGGACACATTCAAAACATCCATGTGGTTATGCAAGTTTCTCTGGTGGTGGCCCGAAAAAGATCCGTGCTCATAACAAAAAGTGTGTGCGCGCTCCTAACCAGACTACTCTCCATAACCTTCCCGCACCCGTGCACCGTTATCTTATCACGACAACTCCACCCCCCCCATACTACACCATGATGCGCCTTGTGGTTGCCGTTTTGGCACTACTCTTTATAGCATGTAACATCTACAACATCCAGACATCCCGCGCCCACAAACCCCTTCGCTTGGGCCACGTCAATTTCCTCCACACGACCGATACCCACGGGTGGCTCGGGGGCCACCGGAACCAGGCGGCGTACGACGCTGATTGGGCGGATTTCGTGGCGTTTTCCCACCACATGAAACGGTTGGCACACGCCCGCAACATGGACCTTCTAGTGGTGGACCTGGGCGACCGTCATGATGGAAATGGACTCTCGGATGCTACCGTTCCTGCAGGAAAGGTCTCCAACCCTATATTTGCAGCCCAGGACTATGACATTGTGACTTTGGGCAACCATGAATTGTATCAATGGTCCGACAGTGTACAGGAACTCTTGCTGCTTGTTCCCCGCTACGGCTCCAGTTACGTTTGTCTGAATGTGGAAGCCTTAGTGAATGGTCTGTACATTCCCATTGGCCATAAGTTCCGGTATTTCGAGACCCCGGTCCGAAAAGCCCGGGTGCTTGCCTTTGCGTTTCTCTTTGACTTTCCCCGGGCAAATAAAAACACCCGGGTCACTCCTATACAGGAAGCCGTGTCCCAGAAATGGTTTTTGGACGTTTTGGACTCTTATACACCCTCGGATCTCGATATGATTGTGGTGGTGGGCCACATTCCCATTACAAACGAATGGGCGGAGTTGCGGGTGCTCCACAATGTTCTCCGGGCTCGTTACCCCGGCCTAGTGATCCAGTACTTCGGCGGCCATAGCCATATCCGGGATTTTGTTGTTTTGGATGACTACCTGACGGCCCTTCAAAGTGGACGGTTTTGCGAGACGCTAGGGTTTCTTAGTGTGAACCTTTCGCCTGGGTTGGGCCTCAAAGACCGCTTTTTCCGGGCCTACTTGGACTTTAGCACACTGTCGTTCGGCTTCCACGCAGGAACACACGCCTTGACGCTGGCTGGAGCTGCCGTGAAGCAAAAGCTTCGCCTGGCCCGGAAGAAGCTCGGCTTAGATACGGTCTTGGGACACGTGACATCCTCCTACTACATGGACTATGTGCCGGTCTCCCATCCCCACAACATCTACAATATGCTTACGCAAAAGGTGCTTCCATCACTTAAGCCCACTAACGAGTCGCTTGTTTCGCTGGCCCAGCGTATCATCATTATCAATACGGGTTCAGTGCGCTATGACCTATACAGGGGTCCATATACGGTTGACACACACTACATTGTTTCACCTTTTGAAAATGACTGGGTGAAGATGAAACTTCCAAAAAACATAGCAGTAAAGCTCGAGGCCAAGTTGAATGAAAATGAGTACATTGTGCAGGAGAATGGGATCAAAAAGGGTTATCTCAAGCCTCCACATGCTCTCAAATCAGGTCTCAAACCAGAAAGCTTCAATTCAGAGAGGGCTACTAATTTTGCAAGTTCGAAAATCGAAGATTTAGCTTCCAATTCTTTGATTTCAAGACTTGAGGATTTTATTGAATCAAAGGATCTCGGAAGTCAATTCCCTATTTCTATTGTCCATTCTGTGGTTCGCTTTCTTTTCCATTCTACAACGTCTTTCTTTCAGAAATCTCGGCTCAGCAAAGGGTACGTGACACACGATGACTTTGGAAGCGATGGCGACGATACTCCTCACAGAGGAGTGGTCAATTACCCCATCCCCAACGTTGTACAGTCGCAGGAGCTAATTCCTGGAGATGAGTCGCCGGTCGACGTTATTTTCTATAGCTTTCTTATTCCAAGCATCACGTGGGCCGTGAAGGAGTTGGGAGGAGATGTACCTGAATTGGGCTTTTACTCCAGTGACTATTTGGGACAATTACTCTCGAGCTATGTCTCCTCCAACCAGATCTGACCAGGGGATTTACGACAGAGACCCTTAACTTGTGGTACTCCATTCAAAGTGTGACTCACAAAAATGAGACTTTATTCAGAAGCGGTCACTTCATTACAGGAGTGGGGCTATTGCAAGAGGTGACTCTAATACAAGAATTGGAGGTTATTGAAGAAATGGTAACTATCCAAGAATTAGTAACCCTTTTCCTGAAGTGGTGACTCTCATGCTCATCACGAGAGAGCAAAATACCCCATCATCAAGGCCAATACGAAGTCCGTCGTGGATATCTGCAGGTGGATCTATGCTGCATATTATCACCAGCTGGCCACGTTGGTAAAAATGGGAGGATGTGAAGGAAGCAGGGCCTAATACTTCAATATGAGACAACCGGCCATATCTATGGTCGTCCACCTCAGGTCGACATTGGTGGGCTGTGTCAGTTTGAGCCCACTGTATGTGGTCCACGAAGCTTGTGTTGATCAAGAAAGAGCGCATGCAGTATCCGACTGCCGTGGAACCGCAGTGGCTGTTGGGGTATGACTACATCTTCTACGGGGTGAGTGCACGGGTGGGGAAGGAGTTGGAGATGGAAAGAAGACCTGGGATTGTGGATTTGGAACCGTCCATTAAGCCCAAAGAAGAAGCCCAATAGGAGACCCATTCGGAGAACTCAAAGACGTCTTTTCAGCACGAGACCCCAAGGTGCAAGTGCCGCAAGAATGTGTGACTATTTTAGAAGTGACTATTGCAGAAGTGACTATTGCAGAAGTGACTATTGCAGAAGTGACTATTGCAGAAGTGACTATTGCAGAAGTGACTATTGCAGAAGTGACTATTCCTGAAGTGACTATTCCTGAAGTATTCCAAAAGTGACTTTTCTAGAAGTGGTTTCTTACAAGCAGTGTCGATGACAGCCAAAACGAGACACTATTATCAGAGAAGTATCTTCTGTTCTGTTCAATATCACACAAGTCACTAGTATCAGTCACCAAAGGTACTTTATGCAATCATGTGAGCTATGAAGAATTCACCATTGGTATCCAGAGCTAATAGGAAGATACCCCACTTGAATGAACACGCTTGTTATGTGTTGGCTCCACATTAGACGCTCTGCTCATAGAGGTGTTATGAAGCCTACCCTGTCTGGTCCTAACAATGACAATTGCACACTGTCGTGTCATCGTCGTGTGTTGATGAATCGACACCAACGTCGTATGATGCTAGGCTGGAACGGGGAACTATGAGGTTTGAACGACCATATAATCTACCCTTATTTTCGGAGAAATTACGGTCATAAATGCAATTTTTAATGTGCATAAGTCGGAGACCATACACCTTTGAACAATTACTTGATGAACTTGATTGATACCCCAAATACCAACACCGTCCACTCTGGTTGTCTGGTACCATAACCTGTGATCTCATGTCTTCAATACAATGTGTCGTGTTCAGGAAGCAGGTTTTGCTTATTAGTCAAGACTTCCTTCAAGTACGGCAATACCACTCGCCTTACCTCCCCTTCCGGATACCCTTTATTCTGTTTTCTTGTCTTTCCTTCTCTCTTTTCCTGCATGATGCTCTTTCTACTGGGTATCTCTTTTCCTTCACAATAACACAGTCTTTTCGTTCTACTGGTCTCTGGCTTCTATTTGATCCAGTCCATATACCTATAAAAAGCCATTCTACATCAGTCGGTGTAGACCCATTTGTAGTAGTCATGCTATTGATACTATTCCTTCAACCCGAGATTGATAGTCTCACGAGTTCTTATTATTTCCGTAGACTCCACCACTTCACTTGAACACAGCTAGTAGCGTCACTGTCCTGTATTCAGCACCTGCATGCAACAAGGTCTAGAGAGACACCACGCTATCGTGGGGCTTAAAGGTGACTCTGTAGTTGAAACTATTGATAACTTCACTTTCGTCATTGGTGGAAACCGCCTGGTCCACCACCATATTAAGGTTGAACCCGTACCACGGCCCGTTTAGGAAGCGGGCCTGGTTCTGTGCAGGAGCAACCAAGTCTGCCGTTTCTCCCAAGCGAGAGCGGCCGCTTTCGTCAAACCGAACCTTCCCGTTGGCGATCACGGTGTAGAGCCCTGTTCCCGGGATCAAATGAGTATCGAAAGACGTCATTTGGTGCTGAGTAGAGGGACTAGCCAACCACTTCTTCTGGAACTCGAGCCGTGCATCACTCGAAGGCGCCACTGGCACCAACGGCACGCCGTCAATGACTATGGAGGCCGTGGGCTTCAATTGCTTGGCGAAAGACGTGGCGTAGCTCTCTACGGAGGGGAACTGTGGCTGGTTAGTAGCATTGGGCTGCAATAGCTGGAGATCCAACGAGGCTAGGAGTTTTTTGAGGAGGCCTTCCACGGGCAAAGCTAGATGTTAGTGGGGGCGCCATAGAGCAGAATGCCGTATAGCAGAGAGAGCTACTTACAGGGGTCGGGAGCGTTCATGGAGACGAGAGGTGTTGAGAAGTAGAGAAGTCTGCGAAGGTGTTCCACGTGCGAGTCATGTGATGGATAGCATGTGACTTGGGTCACATGATGGCGAGCACATGGGCTACTTTTCTTGGGCCATGTGCAAGAGTAAATAGAGTAGATAGAGTATTGGGTGTACTGGTTTATAGATAGAGATAGAGTAGATAGAGTAGATAGAGTATTGGGTGTACGGGTTTATAGTTAGAGATAGAATAGTTGGGTGTACTGATTTATAGTTAGAGATAGAATAGTTGGGTGTACTGATTTATAGTTAGAGATAGAATAGTTGGGTGTACTGATTTATAGTTAGAGATAGAGTAGTTGGGTGTACTGATTTATAGTTAGAGATAGAATAGTTGGGTGTACTGATTTATAGTTAGAGATAGAGTAGTTGGTGTACTGATTTATAGTTAGAGATAGAGTAGTTGGTGTACTGATTTATAGTTAGAGATAGAGTAGTTGGGGAGTTGGGTAGAGTTATAGAGTCACGTGGCTAGCATCACGCACTCACGTTCGGTGCAGCAACGCTACGGTCGCACGTGCAGTCTGTCCACTGGAACCTGCGCAGCAACCTTCCCCACTTCCTCACTATATAAACCCTCCAGTTCTCCACCCTTTTCTTTTTTCTTTTTTCTCTTTTCTATTCTATTCTTTACATACAATCCCTATCAACATGCCAGACGGAGAAACAGCCAAGAACATCGCAGTATCGGTCGCAGGGTCCCTTGGTGGAAACAAGGTTGCAGACAAGCTCCACATGGGAGGAGCAGGCCATTTGGTGTCGGGTGTGGCCGGCGGGCTTTTGGCCAGTGATGCTAAGAACAAGGTCGACGAGAAGAAGTAGTTGATACGGTTGAAAAGTCAGAGAGTCAAGTGGAGTCAAGTGGAGTCAAGTGGAGTCAAGTGGAGTCAAGTGGAGTCAAGTAGAGTCAAGTGGAGTCAAGTGGAGAGTCAATGTGTGGTGAAAAGTCGACCTTAAATTCAATGTATAGCGAAAACCTATAACGGAAATGTATAACAAAAAAATCTGAAAGTCACATCTCTTCTACTTCACTCTAACTACTGCATTCTAACTACTCCTTCTTACTACTCCTTCTTACTATCAATCTACCTAGCCATTTATCTATGAATAGGTAGAGGTCTGCTCATGCAGATATTCGGCAGCTTCTCTGTCAGTCTCTGTCAGTCTCTGTCAGTCTCTGTCAGTCTCTGTCAGTCTCTGTCAGTCTCTGTCAGTCTCTGTCGTTCTGGAAGACTCATTCTTCCCCAATAGTGAAACATACGGCCTGCAAAGCTCATACGAAACTAAACCACTGGGTGAAAATGATCGAAATTACACTCCTCGAACAAGCATCAGTGTGGCATATAATGAATGTTTTGTGGATTGATATTGGCTACTCATTTTAAATGCTCAGTGCTCTCTAATGCTCAAGATGTATTTTGTCACTGGCGACACAGGAGACGATTATACTCAAAAATACTTGTCTACATTGGAGTTTCAGGTACACCTAAAATGCAGTCAGTGAAGCCCTAGCCATTCAAATTGTCCTCACACGGAGTCAAGGTACTACCTAGTGTATACAGGCCAAACGTGTGCTATGTGCACAGACAGTTGGATGTGTTTGATTATCCGACGGGGTGTAATGTGTATTTACAGGCGTAAACCAAAGGCACGCATGAAGCTGAACTGACCGAAGAGAAGAAATATTTTCAAGTAACTGAACAGGTTGAGTTGGATTTGGAACAGGCTGAACACTGAACACTGAACACTGAACACTGAACAGTCACAAAAGCTTAAATATTGGAAATTGGAGAACAGAACACGACAGCAAAAGCCTTAAGACTGATTCGTGCAAATATCTTTGCTGCAAAACCGAAACCAACTATTAAGGCGGCCATATCTAGTTACATCCATGAGCCCAAGCCCTACCTTTAAATCAAAAGCATTGTCTTGTGTCAACTCTATGAAACTGTGTTGCTAAGTGTTGAACTTGACGCATCAGAACACGTGAGTGTACTGCATGCTCCAGTGATTGTTTACAGATGAAACAAAGGGAAAAGTTCGTCTAGTTCTTGGCTAACTCTCGTCTAGTTCTCGTCTAAACTTTGGCCATTGGCTTGCAGAGACAATGGGAGTACAGTGTTTTTCGAAACTGTTCAAACCCGCACAATAAAAAGATTCAAACCACACAATAAAAAGATTCAAACCACACGATAAAAAAATTCAAACCACACTGGCAAATTATACAAACAAATAATTTAGAGAGTCACACTTCAATTCCGTCAGTCCTAGCCCTTCACTGGTACTGTAAGACTCCCAAATGTAGTCATCTATGGCAATCCTCTAGAATTAAGATTTCAGAATCTTGAATTCTAATGAATGTTGGTGTGAACATTTGGTTTGAAAGATTGTGCGAAGGAGTACGAAACATTTTGCTGTGCTGGTTTGAATGGTTTTCAAAAACAGTGTAGTAGACGGGGACCGGGAAAGACAGAGTTTATATGAAGGGACGAGAATCCTCATGGTAGGAGGATAGAAAGAATAAGGATCTCGGAGTCTAAGTTTGGAGACGGATCCTAATATACATGATTAAAGATGACTAAACTTTCACACTAAAATGAATAGTTGGAACTTAAACTGATAATCGTTCCAGAATACGGGAGTGTATATTATAACTCTCAACACTAAGAGTTGGAACAAATCCGTTGGTTGCAAACCAAGAGAACTACCCCACATGAAATGCAAGAGCATCTCTCATCAAGTATGTCTATTGGATATAAAGCAAGTTGCTTGATCACTTGTTCTACAAATACACACGCATGCATGGAGAATGGAGTATACATTCTCTGCAACGGGAACAGCGTGTATGTTCGAGTACACCCCGAGTCCAATCCGCTCTTGCTTCAGGATGTTTTCGGAGAGCATGTCAAGAGTGTGGACGACATCGACCCGCTTATTGACTCGTTGCCCGAGCTTCCTACGCATATTTCTCAACAGGCCCGGTACTTGGTGACCTATTTCCACGAGAACATCATTGGGTCTGCCCTCGTGGACTCACTGGCCGTTTTGTATCTCGATTCAGTTATGATCAAGAAAATTGCAGCAATCACTAAAGATCAAGAAAAATGCACCTTTCTTTCTGAAAGAGTTGGCAATTGCTACATCATAACATGTCCCTCATACATCGCGTGATTTACCTCAATTAGACTAGAGAATTTTATGGTGGTTGCAAAACATTCAAAAACCATTTTTTCTGAAACTTTATTCTCGAAGTTCAAAAAGTCAAGTCAAGTCAAAAGATTCTAATTATTTATAGGAATACTTGTGTTGATGATAATTCAGACGGCAGATGAGAAAGCAAAAGCGATCTATTTGGAAGACTAAGTACATCATTGGACCACAACCAAAAATTGTCAAGAAAGCAAGCGTTGAGAACCTATAGTCATACAGTATAGAGCACTGCAGTACATAGTACTGTAAGCAGAGGAGTATATGACACCAAAGACACCAAAATGCAAGTGGCAGTGGCCTTCACCTGTCTCTTCAGAACCCCCAGTTTGTCAAAGTGCCCGAAACCTTAATCTTCAGTTTCTCACGCAAACATGATATTTAATGTATGGCATGAAACATCACTCCACACTCTACCAATGTATACAGGTAGTTAGTAGAGGTTGACTAGTATGGTTGGAAGTAGAGGTTGACTAGTATGGTGGGAAGTAGAGGTTGACTAGTATTATCACAAAAAGCCATCAATTGAAGACCAAGAACTGCTTGGACATGACCCGCTTTCTAATGCGGGTCAAAACCCACTATTGTGAGTCTCTAAACTGAGCGAAATGGCTAGGATAATATTTAAGCCTGGACCTGGCCCCCGGCTTTGAAATCCAAGTAAGAAGGTGGGGCTAAAGGGTGCCAACATTGTTGAGCTTGTCGCCAGGAATAGCGGAAGCTGCAGTCGTATTATTTCCACCATAGGCAGAACTTTTCTATAGAGACATGGTGAAGCCTACGATGTGCAATCTAAACTTTGGCCACGGTAATCTTGGTACTTTGGGCTTCCATGGTCCTTTTCGAATATTTAGGAGCAGGTGTCCAGTGGAAATTTTCGGTAACACGTTTCTCAAAGTTATATGAGCCACTACGGTTCGTCACTCGAGGAACCATCAACGAATACGAGTTAGGCATACTTTAAAAGAATATAAAAAGTAGCCTAAAAACATAAAAAGTAGCCTAAAAACATAAAAAGTAGTCTAAAGAACATGAAGAGTAGCCTAAAAACATAAAAAACAGCCTAAAGAACATAAAAAGTAGCTCAGAAACATAACAAGTAGCCTAAAAACATAAAAAACAGCCTAAAACATAAAAAGTAGCCTAAAGAACATAGAAAGTAGCCTAAAAACATAAAAAACAGCCTAAAACATAAAAAACAGCCTAAAACATAAAAAGTAGCCTGAAATTAGCTGTGCTGCAAGCACAGTACTTCTAATTAGTACCTAGTCTTTGGTAGGATGTTCCAATTTGTCCATGTCAATTTGATCACCAGTCACCTCCCACACTGCTCCACTGTACTCCATAGTTCAAATATACTTTGTGTATACAGAAATCTACCAATCTACCAGGATATCACAGTCTTTTCGCTTGGTAATTGTCATCAACTTCCATAGAGTGAATATTCTGAAATGATGAATCTGGGTGAGTGACTCGGGTCTGTACATTAAAGAGTCTCTAGGAGCATTTAGATTCACTCAAGGCCAGAACGGACGGAACTGAAGGGATACAAGACTCAGAAACCTTTGCCGTGCTGTTTTGAATAGTCTTGATGAACTGTATAAATATGAGAAACTAGTACTATACTTTACTATACTCTACTATACTCTACTCTACTCTACTATACTATACTATACTATACTATACTATACTATACTTTACTATAATATACTATACTACTATACTACTATACTATACTATACTATACTATACTATACTATACTACTAGTCCACTACTACTCTACTATACTTCACTATAATATACTATACTATACTATACTTTACTATAATATACTATACTACTATACTACTATACTATACTATACTATACTATACTACTACTCTACTACTCCACTATACCAGTATATAGTGTTTTGAAAACTATTCATACCAGCACAGCAAAATGTTTTGTACTCCTTCGTACAGTCTTTCAAACCAAATGTTCACACCAACTTTCATTAGAATGCAACATTTTGAAATGTAAATCTGGATGATTGTCTTGTATGTAATAGATTTAGGAGTCTTGCGATATTTATTAAGGGTTAAGACGGACGGAACTGAAGTGGCACGGGTACGAAACTCTTTAAATTATTGGTTTGTATAAATTGCTAGTGTGGTTTCAATCATTTCGAAAAACACTGTACTATACTACTATACTACTATCTATACTTTATGACTACACTATACTACTATACTACTATCTATACTTTATGACTATACTATAATACTATACTACTATCTATACTTTATGACTATACTATAATACTATACTACTATCTATACTTTATGACTATACTATACTACTCTACTACTATACTATACTACTACTCTACTACTACTATATTACACTATATGTCAACGAATACCTAGCGTGTACGGAGGCAAGGTACTTCGTGGATATGTTGTACGCAGGCCATTGAAAGGACAATAGGACTGTGCAGACTGTGAACAATAGAGGCTGTGCGAGTCTTGGCCGAACTGAAAAGTATAAGAAGCGCTGTGGACCCGTTACATAGGACTTTGGTCTTGTAAGGTACAAGTTACATATCCCTGTATATTAATATATACTAAAACAAAAGTTGAAACTATACTATACTATACTCTACTACTCTACTACTATACTACTAGTATTACTGTATTACTACTATACTACTCTGCCACTCTACTATTAGTCTACTACTACTATTTTATACTATACTATACTGTACTACTATATTCTACTACTACTCTACTACTACTATTTTATACTATACTATACTGTACTACTATATTCCACTACTACTCTACTACTCTACTATACCAGTATACAGTGTTTTTGAAAACTACTCAAACCAGCATAGCAAAATGTTTCGTACTCCTTCGTACAGTCTTTCAAACGAAATGTTCACACCAACTTTCATTAGAATTCAACATTCTGAAATGTAAATCTGGAGGATGGCCTTATAAGCAGTACATTTGAGGTCATTTGGGAGACTTTTGGGAGTCTTTTAATAAGGTCAAAACGGACAGAACGGAGTTAAAGGGGTAAGAAACTCTTCTACTTATTGGTTTTTTTAATTTTGCTAGTGTGGTTTGAGTCGTTTTATCGCCATGGTTTGAATAGTTTTCAACAACACTGTACTACCATACTTAGTATTATACTATACCACTATACTACAATACTATTACCATACTATACTACTATATTACAATACTACTATATTACTATACTACTATATTACTATACTACTATATTACAATACTACTATATTACTATACTACTATATTACAATACTACTATATTACTATACTACTATATTACTATACTACTATATTACAATACTATTACCATACTATACTACTATATTACAATACTACTATATTACAATACTACTAGTATTATACTATACCACTATCTATACTTTATGACTATACTATACTACTCTACTCTATTATACTGTACTACTCTCTATACTACAGTGTTTTTGAAAACGATTCAAACCCGCACGATAAAATGATTCAAACCACATTACCAAATTAAACAAACCAATAATTCAATAGGTTACTGTTTTTAATATTTAATTAAGACTCCACATAAACCGCGTATTTCAAATCCTTGAGCCTTAGGATTTTTTTAGTCATAAGTACGCAGCTTTTTGACCCACCAGTTTGTTTAATTTTGATAGTGTGGTTTGAACATTTTGCCACACTCATTTGAATAGTTTTGGAAAACACTGTATTATCTATACTACTATCTATACTACTATCTATACTACTATCTATACTACTATCTATACTACTATCTATACTACTATCTATACTACTATCTATACTACTATCTATACTACTATCTATACTACTATCTATACTACTATCTATACTACTATCTATACTACTATCTATACTACTATCTATACTACTATCTATACTACTATCTATACTACTATCTATACTACTATCTATACTACTATCTATACTACTATCTATACTACTATCTATACTACTATCTATACTACTATCTATACTACTATCTATACTACTATCTATACTACTATCTATACTACTATCTATACTACTATCTATACTACTATCTATACTACTATCTATACTACTATCTATACTACTATCTATACTACTATCTATACTACTATCTATACTACTATCTATACTACTATCTATACTACTATCTATACTACTATCTATACTACTATCTATACTACTATCTATACTACTATCTATACTACTATCTATACTACTATCTATACTACTATCTATACTACTATCTATACTACTATCTATACTACTATCTATACTACTATCTATACTACTATCTATACTACTATCTATACTACTATCTATACTACTATCTATACTACTATCTATACTACTATTATACTACTATCTATACTACTATACTCCTATCTATACTCCTATCTATACTCCTATCTATACTACTACTATACTACTATCTATACTACTATACTCCTATCTATACTCCTATCTATACTCCTATCTATACTCCTATCTATACTACTATCTATACTACTATCTATACTACTATCTATACTACTATCTATACTACTATACTACTATCTATACCACTATACTACTATCTATACTACTATCTATACTCTATACTCCTATCTATACTACTAGTCTACTCTACTAGTGTTGAACAAACTCCAATACCTAACCTTGGATACTTGTAGTGTAATACAGTTTTCGTTAATTAGGTCACCCATAACGACTGATGCAGCTACTGCGAATAGTAGCCGTTTCGAATACTTCCCCACCGGTGGGTCATGGTTCCACTTCCCGAAAGCTCTTGCTAAAACTTTGTCACTTTCCCTCGCTCCCCCGCGTACAGTGTTTTTTAAAACTATTGAAACCTGCGCAATAAAACAATTTAAAGCACACCAGCAAATTAAGCAAACCAATAATTTAAAGAGTACACTTTTCACTCCATTTCGTTCGTTTTGACTGTTGATTGAAGACTCCCAAATGACCCCAAATGTACTAAATACCAAATGTACTAAATACCAAATGTACTAAATACCAAATGTACTAAATACCAAATGTACTAAATACCAAATGTACTAAATACCAAATGTACCAAGTACCAAATGTACCAAGTACCAAATGTACTAAATACAATCCTCCGGATTCACATTTCAGAATATTGAATTCGAATGAAAGTTGGTGTGAACATTTGGTTTGAGACTGTGCGAAGGAGTACAAAACATGACAGATTGGCCATATCATTTATGTTTGTAGTGAGAATGTGCCTACATACTACATAGTCACAAGACTCAAGGAGTTGAATGAGCTGAGTTGGATGAACTGAGTTGAATGAGATGAGTTGAATAAGATGAGTTGAATGAGCTGAGTTGGATGAACTGAGTTGAATGAGATGAGTTGAATAAGATGAGTTGAATGAGCTGAGTTGGATGAACTGAGTTGAATGAGATGAGTTGAATAAGATGAGTTGAATGAGCTGAGTTGGATGAACTGAGTTGAATGAGATGAGTTGAATAAGATGAGTTGAATGAGCTGAGTTGGATGAACTGAGTTGAATGAGATGAGTTGAATAAGATGAGTTGAATGAGCTGAGTTGGATGAACTGAGTTGAATGAGATGAGTTGAATAAGATGAGTTGAATGAGCTGAGTTGGATGAACTGAGTTGAATGAGATGAGTTGAATAAGATGAGTTGAATGAGCTGAGTTGGATGAACTGAGTTGAATGAGATGAGTTGAATAAGATGAGTTGAATGAGCTGAGTTGGATGAACTGAGTTGAATGAGATGAGTTGAATAAGATGAGTTGAATGAGCTGAGTTGGATGAACTGAGTTGAATGAGATGAGTTGAATAAGATGAGTTGAATGAGCTGAGTTGGATGAACTGAGTTGAATGAGATGAGTTGAATAAGATGAGTTGAATGAGCTGAGTTGGATGAACTGAGTTGAATGAGATGAGTTGAATAAGCTAATTCAGTTGAATTGTTTCGAAAAATACTGTATAAGCCACTCCAGTTCCTCAACTCACGCATAAATCTTGAAAAAACATATCAGCTTAGTTTAGCACTAGTATAGCCATAACGTCATCTCGTTACGTCAGGTACTCTGCTTAGTATGTTTGTTAGTTGATTTCTCCGAGGGAGGAATCGAGGTACTTATATAGTGGCAGGAAAGGGACTCGACGAGTCGGTCATTCGGTGCAAAAAACGAGCAGCAAAAGCAACTACTATCGATGGAGTCAGTCGTTGGCGACTAGCTGACTACTCGACTTTCGTAGGTCCTAAAAGTGCCAATGTGTGGTGACAAGTGATTGCGGAAAGAAGGAGAATCTCCTTATAGAGTGGGGAATCTGCCTGTATTGTTAGAATTTAATTGAACATCAACTTTAGAGGTTACCGAGAGTCCAAAACCGGGCCTCTGGTGGACCCGGACCCACCAAAGATGTGCCATTGATAATGCTTCATGAGCACACAACTCTTCACCTCCTATTGTATATTCTTGTCTGTAGTAGTAGATCTAGTACCCTATGTCCGCTATAGTTCTGGTACACTACTACACCACTACTTTATGGTCGCCAGGAATCTCACAGATTAAGGACCACTGTCATGTAAATCGATCTTTGTCATATCCCTATAGATGGTACATTACCTATAGAGAAAAATGATAGTCAGCGGCCCCTAGATCTCGATGATATCAATTTGGTTATGAAATGCCTGAATCAATCTGGTTATGAAATGCCTGAATCAATCTGGTCATGAAATACGTAAATCAATCTGGTTATGAAATGTCTGAATCAATCTGGTTATGAAATACGTAAATCAATCTGGTTATGAAACACCTAAATCAATCTGGTTATGAAACACCTAAATCAATCTGGTTATAAAATGCCTGAATCAATGTGGTCATAAAATGCCTTTCATCATGAGCTAGATCTCTATGTTCGCTCACTGACTTTCCTGAAGTACCATTTCGTGACCACTTCTCCTGTAGTCCCCTTTTGACCACATCTTCTGAAGTGTTTACATACCAGAATGACACCAATGTCTTAACCCTCTGGATCTTACACCATGGGTTGAGGAAGAAAGTGTTGGTGCTATTCTTTGTCCGTGCGCGATTCCATTCATGCGCTAATGCAGTACAAGATCAACTTCAAGCAACAGCAACTCATGTCAGTGCTAGCTTAGAAATTTGTCACTGGCAGTTGGAGGAAAGTCAAAAGAAGCCCCAGCATTTCCAGAAGATGGACTATAAAAGAGATTGATTCACAAGGCCTTGGTGCTGTCCAGATGTTGTGTGTGCGAGACAAGAAACATCCACAAGAAAGCCCAGACGACCAGGAAAAACGGAAGGCCAAGCAAGCGTTTTCAAAACGACGGTTTTAGGTGGTGATTTTTGTCATCAATGCATGCACCAGTGCCTTTGGTTTGCGAGATCAGATGTCTGCTCATTGGGGAGTACCATGATATTGAGGACCTATACCAGAAAGTTTTGGACCGCCAAGAAATACCAGAGGTTTTTCGAACGGCTGAAGGGAACGGACGAATATAATCTTTGAAAGGAAGGGGGTCTTAAAAGTGAATCAACTCCATATGGACTGGACTGTCGACTCGTCTTTAGCAGCTGCCATTCTCCAACCTCTTTTTCGCCCACACCGAGCAGCTGCCATTCTATCCAACCTCTTTTTCGCCCACACGGAGCAGCTGCAATTTATCGACGGTTGGGGAAAATCAGGGTCCAATGGTAGGTCGAAGGAAGCTTTTTCTACCACTCACACCGGATGTTACTCGTCATAAGTTGGTGATAGTCAAACCCAAAGAGGCAAGTTTTCGGGCGCTGGAGTTTCCGAGAAATGTGCATGTGAGTGTGTCACTGGCCCCTGGTGCCGAAATGGTGCTGGTGCCGAACTGTCGTACGGATCTGGCCTTGATGATTGCGAGTCCTGCTTCTTCATAGTTGGTGTAGTTGGCACTGCAGGTACTATGGTATAGAAGTGACCATCTGAATGAAGCATTCAACTTCCACAGTGTCTACGTTGACATCAGATAAACGACCTCTGGCCAGTATAGGACTATGTATGTAGCGTAGTGGTTAGTAGAGTAGCGTAGTAATAGTAGAGTAGCGTAGTGGTTAGTAGAGTAGCGCAGTAATAGTAGAGTAGCGCAGTAATAGTAGAGTAGCGTAGTAATAGTAGAGAGTAGAATTCTTGAAGCTGTTATATTCATTCATTGAGCCAATGGGAATGCGGTATATAGAGTTGACCCGGGAATACTGTGTAGCAGGGCAGTGAATATCCATGTCTGGGGTCAGGTGAACGGAGTACACGTCAGGTGAACGGAGTACAGGTCAGGTGAACGGAGTACAGGTCAGGTGAACGCAGTGCAGGTCAAGTCATGGTGTCTTGGGTGAGTCATTTGCATTCGTAGGCGAAAAAGATACCTCTATAAGTAGTGTCTGCTACGGCATAAGTAGATTGGTGAGCAGTGAGCAGGGTGAGTAGTGACCACAAAGTCATAGGTAGGAAGAGGTGGCTTCAACTGGTGCAATCAAAACAATTGCCTCAGTCGTAGTCGTAGGCTTCAGGTAGCTGCAGTGAGGTATAGTCACTAGTACAGTCAGTTGGGTTTAGTTGGATTTAGTTGGATTTAGTTGGATTTAGTTGGATTTAGTTGGATTTAGTTGTATTTAGTTGGATTTAGTTGGATTAATTGGATTTAGTTGGATTTAGTTGGATTTAGTTGGATTGTAAGAGTCTGTAGCGTTCTAGCGTGCAGTAGTTGCTAATTTCGCCTTGAGGTAGTCACACGTCGAATCAAATAGAGTTGAGGCGAATTGTGTCTAGTCAGATTAGACATAAGTTGGACCACGTATGTCAGATCCAGGATGCGTGCACTACTCTTGGCCTACTAACTCCCCAGCTAGCACCGGGAAGACTGCTTAATGGTGGCCGATCCTCTTTCTGGACAACGAAAACCGCTATAGTTATCACATGCTTACAAGAATCTACCATCTCCTGTTATGTACTTTATAACGTATGTTACCTGAACATGTTACAAGAACTTGTCACCAGAACTTGTCACCAGAAATTGTTACCTGAACATGTCACCAGAAATTGTTACCTGAACATGTCACCAGAACTTGTCACCAGAACTTGTCACCATAACTTGTCACCAGAACTTGTCACCAGAACTTATCACCAGAACTTGCATTCTTGGTTCCTCAAAGCGAGAAACAGTATAGCTGAACGAAACTTATATACTTCTAGACCAATGGTGAGACTTGATAGAGACGAAAGGACCACCGCCATGATCGGCTTTTGCCTGGCCAATGTGCGACCCATAGTAGACTTCATAATGTCCCTATACGTAACGTCCTCCCTATAGTGGATCTGACATGCACTATGATGACAATCAGTAGGAGTGGTCATGGATGTAATTATCAGTCACTACCAAGTCATAGGAACTTATGAGAGACCACAGTCTTGTGCAGTCCCAACCGTGTCTCTTAGTAAGAAGCCATGGCCAAGACATGTCCTAAGACTTAATCATACGTCACAGTGGTCCTTGACGTCACTAGTGAGTATTATGAGACTGGGTTAGGGAGAAGAGTCTGGGGAATCTCACGGCCAGGGGACATTAGTGAGTAGCGTCATTTACTTGTTACAATGAAGCTACTGGTGGGAGTAGTAGAGCATTGACTGGTGATGATTTTTGACTGAGATAGTGACCACGAGGATTGACCACGAGGATTGACCACGAGGATTGACCACGAGGAGCATTGAAAACGAAGGTTCCATATAATTGATTCCCAAGGCTGTAACAATGACTACGGATGACTGGAGTACTAACTGAGTATGGAGTACTAACAGTCCTAGGCCCCAGTAGTGATGAAATTTCCAAATATGGGATACACTAATAGTGATAGTCAGTGATTGTCAGTGATAGTCAGTGATTGTCAGTCACACTCAGTCACACTCAGTATCATCAGTTAGAGTCTTTAGAGAGTCATCAGTAGAAGAAGTTCAGTCTTTCCCTAGCAGTCATCGTGGAAGTTACCTTTCGAGAATCGATGGGTGCTTTCCATACAAATGGAATTCACTAAACTTGTTTAGCCACACGCTTGATTTGTGCTCCCTTTTAAGATTAACGGGGCATACTTTATGAGCGTCCGAATCAAAAAGTCAAAAAGTCAAATGGTCAAATGGTCAAATCGTCAGTTGGTCAAATGGTCAAATGGTCAAATGGTCAAATGGTCAAATGGTCAAATGGTCATATGGTCAGGCTGCTGCAGTAGTTCACCTTTTGTTGGTGTGAAAAGTATGAGTTTGTCAACGGGGTGTTTTAGGCTTCGGACGTTTTCAGTTGACTTCCTCGACCAGTTTCTCGTTTGCTTCATCACTCCATGGCTGCTTATAAACGCCTGTATACGTCTGATAGTTTTATCACCAGGCCCTGGATCCCTCAACTGGCACACTAAAGCTCTGGGTTGGCACAGACTGTTTTGGCGTGGACACGGCTGATGGTAACTACATGTCTCAAGTGGTCTTCCGGTCCCGTAGTCTTTATAGATATAGTGATCATTCATAGGGGTAGTGGTCACAGTGTAGTGTTCACAGTACAGTGTTTACAGTACAGTGTTCACAGTGCAGTGGTCATAGCCATTCATAGTCTGGCCGGGATTCTAGTCCCAGACTTGTGCTGGACCTTAGTCTCAACCAAGAGCAAGTCCAGATGTCAATATAAACAGGCCACGAGGAGTTGAAAGAGTTGAGCCATGGAGTTGAAAGAGTTGAGCCATGACCCCCAGAGTCATTTAGGTGGCACGGCTCCACCCTTGGCTCTGACTGACGTATAACCAAGGGACTAATACTACCCAGTCCACCAAAATGTAGGGCCCAGAACCAGAGAGAACCAAAGTCTGGAGACACCTTGAACTAGTTAAATGTATTATACCTAATAAAAGGCTGTAGTAGTCGCGACCAGCGGAGTAGTGAGTAAGAGTACTCTGAGACCAGGGCTAGCAAAAAAACTAGTAGTATCGTTGGGAATATTAGTGGTGTAATCAGCGAACACTAACCAGCGAGACAATTACCAGGCTAAGGAATTACCTGGATAGACTAGACAATGAGCAGCAGAAAACAGACAGTGACCAAAAAAACAGACAGTGACCAAAAAAACAGACAGTGATCAAAAAAACAGACAGTGACCAACAAAAACAGATAGTGACCAACAAAAACAGACAGTGACCAACAAAACAGACAGTGACCAACAAAACAGATAGTGACCAACAAAACAAACAGTGACCAACAAAACAGATAGTGAGGCTGTACTATATAGACCGAGTAGACAAGGTAGACAGAATAGACAGACTGGAACTAACACAGGACATACTAGCAATATTAATACTAGACAGATTGCACTGGTACTCGTAGACAATCTGGAAAATTTGACAGAATACATAGACGCGAAGAAAATATTACTTATGCTGATGATAGACATACCAAATAGACTAGGCAGACTAAATGGACAATACTGTACCAAGACACTCAGACCCTACAGTCAAGGGTGAAAGACTATACAAATTAGACAGGGGATACATACTAGACAGGTTCGATAGTCAAGAGAGTAGACAAGTTGTACTAATTGATAAACACTGGACAGACGGCCTACTATGTTAGACAAACAGGAAACTAGTCTGACTAGACAATAACTAAACTCTAAGAGTACCAATACAGGAGAGCTCGAGACTAAAGAATAGACAGATTAAGCAATACCAATCGTAATACACCGTACTAATAAGCACAGACTGGACAGACTTGACAGACTTGACAGACTTAAGCCTAGACAGTACTAATACTGTACAGATTACCATAATCCTAGACAGCCCAAAGACTGACAACTACACATTCCCCACTGAAACAGTGCAAATTGGAAAACACTCCTTGGCATGTAAGTAAAAAAATGGTGTGTCAGCCATGCACAGGAGAATTAAAGTATACGGCGTTGGATGCAGGTCCGCCTGATATTTCTGATAAGCCGGTATCGAGCGCCAGAAAGCTTATCTATAGCTGGATCTGCACATTATACAAAGTTTCCCTTTCACTCCAAACCCCTCCAGGCCTTTATTCCCTTCCCCTTTACTACTTTTTTTACTACAATGTTCCACACTCTCGTATTTCACTATATGCAGGCCATCCAAAAACTGTACAGTAAATTCTGGCATACCCAGTAAAAATGGGACTACATAGTTACTGGGACCATTTAGTGATATTCGGCAACATGCTATAGCTAATTTATATTACGTATTTCAGTACTGTATGTGCTTTTGAGCCAGATCTGTATATTACCGGATGTGTGGAGACGCAGGGATGGCTATATCCCAGGCGTTAAAAGTGTCCAAAAGTGAAGAGCCACAGAATATTCAATACAATTTGAGTTGGAAGGAAATTCTTGGCATCCCTGGGCTCCGAGGCTGACATACGGTGAATATTAGAGTTCATTGACGACTATATGCACACCATGCATATAAGCTCGATATACTCTTCAAAAGATCACACTTTAGAGTTCTCTCAATACTTAATGGCTTCACACGATTGTGCAGTCTTTGATCAAAAAGAAATTGATTTTGTTTACCGCCACTATACGAATTTTGTGGCCCTTTATACGCCGAGAAAATAGAAGGGTACTATCTGCAGTACTGCCTACATTGGTTATCTACACTCCTGATTGTTCTTCGCCCCGAGGTTTCCCTTGCTTTGCCCCATTGAATTGAGCTTCTTTTCAAGGTCCCCAGGACTTGCCATATGTGGAATTGGGGTGCATGAATGTCAGTGGGGCAGGTTGGTTCTTCCGGGGTGCCGAGTAGTGCATGCGGGCGTGGCAGGCGTGCATCGGAACTGGATTGCTTACTCTTACCCCGGATATTAGGATATTCCGGGGCCAACTAGATGCAGGACCGCCAGACCAAAGTCAATTCTAATTTTTGACAATGTTCCATTTCGGTGTGTGCCTGCCCAGTGGTTCGGCCTACAGCTGGCTGGAAGCTGGTCGGATTAGGACCATGCGTGTGGCCGCAGCAGAAAAGTTCACCACACCCGTACACCACACCACACCCGGGCACGACCTGGGTCCTAGTAAACCACACATGTTTCTAGGTAGAGGGTGGAAAATGGTATTACTGAAAAGCTGAAGTTCCGGAAGACACAATGGTTTGTCTAGAATTTGCAAGTGTTTAGTGGGTCACAAGTTTAGACCTCCTAAAACGGGTCAGTTCCGGCCGCGGTCTCCATTTCCGAGGTCCACCAATAAATCACCAGTCTAAATGGCCATTAATACTAAAAAGCGGTAAATTATTAAGTGAAGAATTGATTTAGATAGCTATGGATTTTGGTAGTGTCGACTTTTGTCCAGAAAAATCGGAAGAAAACCGAAAAACTGGCCCATACTAAACCTGAGATAACTATAACAAAAGCAGAAGTGACACTACACTTTACTAATTCCATTACATTCGGACCTATTGGTTTTCTTGTGCCTATGCAACACTGGATCATGTATTTTTCACGACTTTTTGCATAACCTTGGAGTATTGGACGATGTGGGTATGAAGCCGGGCTCGTAACCAGTATATTCCAACCAGCCCCGAGCCAACGAAACCACTGGCTATGAGAAAAGTGGCGAGTTTTTAAGTACTTGGGTAGCGGGAGTATCACTGGGTACCAAAAATAGCACATTTGGAAGTTATATACGGCGAGTTTGGCTCTCCCAAAGCCGTCTTCCACGTCTGGTCATAATGTATCTATTCCAGTGAGCCATAAATCCAGGTCAGAAATTTTTTCATGGCTCCAAAAAAAGCCTTAGTCAATTGGGGTAGTTTTATTTTGTATAGGCCTCTTTCAAACGAATTTGATGAATGTGTAGGCCCAAAAAGCGGTCTCGGCTAAGCCGTACAGTGATAAAAACACCAAAAAACGGCCTATCTGACCGAATACTCATGCAATTTTGTTCAAACAGCCACCATTCAAATTCGGTTTCCACCGTTTCACTTCTAGGCCAAAATCCCACAAAAATCTTTTTTGAACTCGGTGTCTAATACGTCCGGAGATATCGATTTCCAGTCCGCGGGGACTCCGTGTCGTCTAGGACCAAAGCAGCACCCATTTTTGCCTTGTTAAAGAATATTTTTTTCCAAATTTTTCTGCCCTTCCCAATGTGCCACCTGCGTTTTCGGCACACCTTGCAACCGCCTATTTGTGCCAGGGCCGAATTCCGGCCTTGCATGCGTCTGTATTGGTGATTATACCGTCCAAATCCGCCGTTTCAAGCCGGAAAAAGCATACATACTTTTATTTTTCACGGACTCTAGGCTTCCAGGTTTTCCAAAGCCCCAAAAACATCCAGGTTTTTTTTTTTCCGGGCCAACTGCTCAATTGCTTGGGGAGTGTCTCTATGGACCCATATACAAATAGCCTGGAGACGCAGAGTCCGGAAATTTCAGCCACACTCGAAACTCCACTCAAAAGCACCCAATGCCACAATGAGCTGGTTTTCAAAGGCACCAAAGGCCCTTTTACACCTCTAATTAGTGCTCAGTTTCCACACTCCAAGTCACTATTCACGGTCTAGATCAAGGACCTGGAACACGGAAAATATTACAATGGGCTACGGACTCCAATGCATTCCAATGCAAAGCGTGTGTATCCTCACCAGCACCACTAAATACCACCACTTAGCCTAAAACAGCAGGTACGAGGAAATAGAGAGAAACGAGTGATGAAGCTGCAGATGTATACTAACCACTAGGGTGCAAATTTCAACGCATGTTTTAGTACACGTATTGATATACAGGCACATGTAAGTCGTACTTTACGAGTCCAAAGCACATTAGCCGCGAGACCGATGAAGACTTTTCACCCACTAGTCACTTAGTCAAGTTGCATGGTCTGCATACAGAACACCCACCCAGTACTCTGACTTGGCACCTGCTAGGGATTTAGCAAAGTATGGGCTTGTGGGATCCGGGAGTCTGGAATCTGGGAGTCTAGGATTCGGACGCTGCAATTTAGGAGGCTGCAATTTGGGAGGTTCAAGTCACCGCTTCAGGAGAATGAAATCACAGAGTTCACCTCAACACACGGCAGGCCTACCAGGACCCATAGTCCAAAAACCCAGACCCGTACGCTTATAGAAACTAGTGAGGACCATTTAGATTCTTTAAGGCCAGCTTACTACTAAAGTACTACTACAGTACTTTCAGATTCCATATCAACACCCATTGGCCAATGTTCGCAAGAATCCAGAATCTTCTTTCATTCCAAATTACTACTGCTCCAGATTACAACTTCATGGACACTCAATTGTGCAGAGCTGAGTGGCTTGGACTGGGGAATACTCCCCATGGGTGTATACCAAGTCCCACAACCTGTACCTGAGTATATGAGAGCCTAAGTCAGCACATCCGTCAGTACCTATTTCAAGAAAGTTCTCAGATATCGTTACAGACTCCGAGTGGCAGAAACGATGACCTCCAAACCTTTTTTGCACCAACAGTTGGAGCAGTCCATACTTTCCATATCCATATATTCCAGACGGAGGTTCAGGAACTCGGACAAGAAAGACAAAATCTGACACACTGAGCCCATGCCGAGCTCGAAACTGGTGGCCTGACACTTCTGTTCTGAACAAAAACCAGAGTGGTCAGTTATAGAAACAGATCAATTGGTGTTTAGACCAACCACTTTCCCAGTCTAGGATACAGAAGCTGTACCTGTTGATAACCTAGGTGTCCGGACCAGGTCTCCACTGGATCATTTCCACACATATCCGTTGGACCCGACCATTGACACTGGAGAAGCGCCGTGTCCATTTATAGCCGTCTTTACCATATGCGTGTCACAGCTTTGTCCGACATGATCATTGTTTATTTATATTTAGTGGGTTCAGCCACAACTGAAGTTTAAGCCCAACCCACTTTCGGTAGTGCCTTATTAAATAGGATAGAGTGGAGGGAAGAGGAATGGAGGGAAGAGGAATGGAGGGAAGAGGAGTGGAGGGAAAAAGAGTGGAGGAAAGAGGAATGGAGTAAAAGCTGAATGTATTGATTTTCACTTCTTAGGACTATAGTAATACCACAGTCTAAGCTACTCATGTTGTCGTATATAAATCCACTCTGGTTTCTGATAAAGGAAATGAGGCCGGTTGTCAGCAGTCTGTAATTTGCTCTAAATGTATACTAAACTAGCTACACCAAGACCCCAGTGACTCCACTAGAAGTACCACGAAATGTCAACTGGGAATGAAGACTACCGTTTCAACCGTAACAACTATTCTATTCAATGGAAGGACTCCACCCAGATGCTCACACTATGTAAAGATATTTATTATGTGTTGGAGAAACTTGACATTGCCCATCCGCCTTCCAAAGTGTGTATCTACAGACTGATTAGTGACTGCCTACTCCTACTCCTACTCCTACTCCTACTCCTACTCCTACGTCACGCCTACTCCTACTCATAAGCCTAAGCCTACTCATAAGCCTAAGCCTACTCCTACCCCTACTCCTACTATAGGTTACTCTCCCTTGACTATAACAATTTCTCCTAGAATCTGCCCGCAAAACACTACTCCCAGCAGTCCCAGACTTCACTTCCAACTGAGCTGAAGGAGCTATAGATCTATAAAAGTGTCACCCAAAAAGCACACCCCAAAGTTAAACGCCTATGCCGCCGCTTGCCTGCTATACTACTAGCTAGTCTAAAATACACCATACTACACCAGGGCCGGAGGCCTATATGCATGACCTACATATACAAACGACGGAGCAAGTAGACAATAAGTGGACGTCTGGCCGTGGCTGTGGGGCTAGACTGGGTCCATAATAGCAGGCACCCGTCTCCACTGCTATCGGCCTGTTCCGCTCTCTGCTCGTACGTCTCCAGATACAGCGTGGAGGGTTTCCCCATTATACACTCCCTCGTGTCGCTCTCGTTTGACGTCCCTGCTCCCTGCTCGCTACTCATTTTCCTCCCTCCTCTTTTTCTGCCCACACTTTTCTTCCCCCCAAAAAAGGGCCCAAAAAGCCGCCAAAAATCCCACTTCTTCTTTTCTGCCCAAACTCCCAATTTCCCCCCCAATTCTTGCTACCCAAATTCCCAGGTCTCTTCCAATCATGAACCGCTTACCCCTACGCCCTAGCCCCATTTCTAATATGGCCACAATACGACGCTTAACGATGCTTAACGACGCTCAGACGACGTAAATGTGGCGGGCGTCTAGATAAGCCTCGACTTCTAAGGGAGGGTAAATTTGGGAACGGGGGCCAGGCCATTATGAGCGGGTGCAGTTTGGCAGAGACCCATTTTCGTCCATTTTGGTCTCACACAAAATCTATTAATAACGACAAATAACACCGATTGCAGAGGATTATTGTGTGTGGGGGGGCAGGCACACTGCACAGAAGCCGGTCGGGATCACCTGCCTCAGACAGCCCGGACATGGCAGGGAGCATTTACAATACATGAGCCACAAGCCGCTCCTAAAGTTTCTCTGCATGCAAATACAAAGGCACATTGGCTGATTTTGGGTCGGGGGGCTCCTACACATAAACAGATCAGATCGGACCGATTACCAAGCCGCCTGGAGGTGACGCGCTGATCTGATGCGCAGTGATCTGCTGCGCACCTGCACGTGGGCGCGTTCGTGGCAGCTTGACGCGACTAAACCAGCCACCTCCTGCACCTGCGCCGCACGTGGTAGCCCGCGTCCAAATCAGGCCGTTCAATGGCTGGTTCAGGGCCGTTCTCTGCACCTGCAAACCAGCATGGCAAGCCGCTTTCCTATTTGAGCCTCTCTCCTGATCTGATCTCACTATATATTATACCCCCATCCACCGGACTCCTTGCATTTTGATCCTATCTGACTTCTTCTTTTTCCATTTTTTTTCATCTTTGCGTTGCTCTGCTTTTGCTTTTGCTGTTGCGCTTGGTCTAGACTGTTTCCGATCCTTCTGCCGCTCGTTCCCCATCCTTGTCATTGCCCCAACCAATCCGCCAACGAGTCCCACACACCAAAATCACAAAATC
This sequence comes from Metschnikowia cubensis, assembly GCA_002374405.1. Classification (NCBI taxonomy): domain Eukaryota; kingdom Fungi; phylum Ascomycota; class Pichiomycetes; order Serinales; family Metschnikowiaceae; genus Metschnikowia; species Metschnikowia cubensis. Next base: position 169,942 of record NKZA01000015.1, read on the forward strand.
ACCAAATCCTGGAACAGAACCGCCAGCCCGAACCTCCAATTCATTCTTCACCCAAGCAAGGAAACAATCCTCCACGTGCTTGTGCTTCACACTACCATCTCCCCCCAAGAGAAATTTCGAACTGGACTCCCTAGTCAAGTCCACAAAGAAAGGCGTGCTGTTAATCTGATTACCAAGTCATTCCCGTGCCTGCACCTAAGCCCTCACTCCATCCCTCCCTCCCAGAAAAAAAAAACCCCACCCACCCCAGGCTGCTTAGCGTCTCCTGCATACTACCAGCACATTTTGCATCCACCTTCTCCTCATGAGCGTACTCCATTCGGCCATGAGTTCCAGTCATTCGTTCCACAGATCCGAGCCGGCTCTCGGCTTCTTCCCTCTCCACGAGGCCTACGCGCTGAAACGCGTGCGCTCCGTGTCGCCCCATATTTCTGCATCCCTCAAAAAGCGCTCCTATAGCGATACTTCCGAGTCTTGCTGCGTTCCCGAGCCGGTCAAACGGTCCCGAACCGCCCCCTCATCGCCTCCGTCCGCTCTCGGCGGGCCCCAATTGGACCGGTCTCCAATCTGCATTCCTCTCTCGCTTTCCCGAAAGCCTGCACACCGTGGTGTTGCTCCCTCCACCGGCCCCATTAAGCTCCCCAGCTTATCGGAGACCTTGGCCGGTATTCCGCCGCAGCCACTCCGAAAAATCACGCCCACGGTGTCTCTAGATTATTTCGATACCTATAAGCCCAACGACGAGAACTGGAGGTATGGGCTTTTGGACTCCATCCGGAACTCCAAGGGTTCCACGCCTTTGGACCTCTACCGCCTGAATCTGCTGCGGACAACGTTGCCTTCAATCAGCGAGATGGATAAGCTGGTGGAGAGACCACACTTCGATTCTCGTGTGGGGCTGAAATCGTTTCCCACGTTTCCCCAGCAGCGCAAAATCAACTTCCCGTATGAGTCCAACTATACGTATTTGAACAAGACCTACATGAAGGACGTGGAGAAGTTTCCCGAATACTTGGAGTTGGCGCGGTCGTTGATGCTGCTCTCACAGACTAGCCGTTCGGCCTCTCGTGCGCTGTCTTTGGCAAATCTAGATTCATCCTACCGCTACGTGGACCTTCCGGCTGACTACAAGGAGTCGCAGTTTCAGGCTCCGCTCACTCATTACTACGCCACATTGAACCCCCAAAAGGGAGAGAAACAGAAGTACTCCGGGGAGTACAAGTCTGAGTACAAGCAGGAGTACAAATCGGAGTACAAGTCTGAGTACAACAAATCAGAGTTCAACAAGCCAGAGTATAAAGAGTCTCGCGACTTCCAGCTTGGCTACAAAGAGTACCCCGAGTACACGGATCTCAAGGAGGCCAACGAGTGTAGGGAGGGTAGCTCTCCCATAGCACGGATACACAAGGCGTTTGAAACCCCCGAGAGCAGTTTCGAGTATACTCCTCAATCGCCCATCTCCGGTATAAGCCATACCAAGTTCATTCCCATTACTCCTCCGTCCATCAAAGATAAATCGCGGTCAGAGTTGATCAAGTCACCTCCCAAAACTGCGGGTTCGCCTCGTGTTTGCATATCGTGTGGTTCTGACCAATCGCCGTGTTGGAGACCTTCGTGGAGCATCAAAGAGGGCCAGCTCTGTAACTCGTGTGGCTTACGGTATAAGAAAACCGCGGCGCGGTGTCTTAATGACGAGTGCAAGAAGATCCCGGCCAAGGGCGAATGGTCGTTGATGCAGAGCGAGGGAATGGTTGTTTTTGAAGACGGGACAAAGGCTCATAAGTGTCTTGTTTGTGGTGATAAAGTGGAGGTGAGCAAGAAGTAGCTGGGACATTTTAGTGATGTTCAGGGATAGTGATGTTCAGGGATAGTGATGTTCAGGAATAGTGATGTTCAGGAATAGTGATGTTCAGGAATAGTGATGTTCAGGGATAGTGATGTTCAGGGATAGTGATGTTCAGTGATGTTCAGTGATGTTTAATTCATTTAAATGATACTGAATGATACTGAACGATACTAGCCTGACGATACTAGCCTGACGACACTAGCCTGACGATACTAGCCTGACGATACTAGCCTGACGATACTAGCCTGACGATACTAGCCTGACGATACTAGCCTGACGATACTAGTCTGAATGACACTTGCCAGAATCAGCCAGAATCAGCCAGATGCTCAACACTGCTACATGGTAACGGATGGATACTCTTAATTATCTTATAGTTTATCGATCTAATAGCACTGAACAGATGACTCGTAGGTTCGGTCTCCATACTCTGAGGACAATCCATTCTGTTGGATTGAGCACTTGGTTCCAAACAAGTAAGCTCATTCTAAACAGTTGTATCCACCCCACACTACTGTGATTGGTTCAGGTATTCTCCCTTCCAGTGCGTTCTACCATTCTACCTACTGCTATCTACTGTTACCTACTGCTATCTACTGCTATCTACTGCTACATACTGCTACCTGCTGCTACCTACAACTCTAGCAGCACTATCTACTGCCTTACCAGTTACTTTATACTTTCTAACGGAGCTACCTGCCAAATATTACTCTACCAGTACTAAAGCCCACCACCTCACCAGTAATACACTCCGCCAGTAATGCATTCAGCAGTACTCTTCTACTCATTACTGACACTTGAAACTGACACTCTGGATAGAACTCTAAACAGACACCCATTATGTTACTCTGTACAGAAATCTAAACAGAAACCCATTATGTTACTCTGTACAGAAATTTAAACAGACACCCATTCTTTTCCTCTGTACAGAAATCTAAATAGAAACCCATTCTTTTCCTCTGTACAGAAATCTAAACAGACACCCATTCTGTTCCTTTGTACAGAAATTTAAGCAAGCTGTCTGTACAGAAGTCTATCCTGGGCTATATAGGGGAGGAAGAAAGCTGCATGTGTGCTTGAACTACTCACTGTTCGGGACTACCTTTTAGTATTCCCTGAACTCGCTTCAGCATTCCATACTGGCACTAAAGCTCCTCCTTATTCTTGTACTCTATGAGCCATAAACTGTACTACCACTAGTGACCAACCAGTACTCACTATTCTAGGTTTACGTTTGGGTGAGCATGTGTACGCTAATACTGGGCTAATACTTGGCCTAGTACTGGGTTAATACTGGGCTGATATTGGGGCTAGTACTTGGCTGATACTTGGCCTAGTACTTGGCTGATACTTGGCCTAGTGCTGGGCTAATACTTGGCCTAGTACTGAGCTGATACTGAGTTTTACTCAAATACAACACATACAGCTACTTCTCAATATGATTACTAAAACGTCCGGATTCCACTCAATGTGAAAAGTGTCCTGATTTGACACATTGACCCCACCAAAAAATATCAAATTACCTTCAGTTTGAAGCACCGCATTTTCCTTCCCTTACGTTTTCCAGAATGGCACTGGAATGAAGGACAGAATGGTGCCCTTTGTAAAGATATCGACCTTTTACTTCAAAATTCATGTTAATTAGTGAATGAAGAAGGAGTGGTTCCAACTACTACAATACTACACTCCCACTACCACTCCATCCCTGTCGTGGTGGTAGTCTAAATACCACTCTATACTGGAACTGTCTCCCTCACTCTCCGATATATACTTGCCGGTTGGTCCTACCCTATAGGGGACTAGAACTTGACTGGTGCTACATAGTGGACCTACGACCACTTAATACTCGATGCACTAGACTCTATGTAGTGATTACTACAAACCTACTCTGGTACAAGAGCCATTCCTGATACTCCTCAATAGCACTCCGCTACTGGTAATAGGATACTTCGGTGTAAAGTGTCAGGCTCTATATCAGTTAATCCAACCGGAACAGCCAAGTATGACACCAGGGTACTCCACTGGTCCAGTAACAATTACCAGCCGGTAGGAGAAATGTAAGTTTCTTTAGGCCTAGTATCACACATCGGTTTGTCGTTTTAATATAAGATTAGCGTGTGTCCGACTGGGACTAACTTCCTATATAACTACCTATAATATGGAACATGACTGGATGCTTAGTGTATGTCTATGTGGTATTTGCCATGGAACTACCTGTACGGAATTTATGGCTGTTGATTTATGCCTCTGTTTGTTCCTTACTGGTCGTAGAGTATGTTAGGTCTAAAGGATCTCAGCCCTGGAACACCAAAAACACCTGAGCCCATCAGATTCACTTAGTGAGTAGTTTACAGTGTTTGGCCCGAAAATGGACAATCGAACATTACCAGGACTACCAGAACATCTTCCTCTAACTAGGAGCCTACATTATCCCAGAGATTACCATGTACCACCCATACCTTGGGGACGTACCGAGTCTAGAGGGTGTGGGGTCAGTATTCCAGGGTCTTTCGAGTGTTCCATTCTCTACACTATTGCGGAATGTATCCGTGGCAGCCGTGCCAGAGTCTGGAAGAGCTTATGGGTATGTGGCTGAAAGGTGACTGACCATTGAGACTTGATGATTAACAACAGACCACTGAGGACAGACCACTGACCCATTCAGTTTAGTTCTAGCATTGCAATTAACTAAGTAGCCAACATGGTAGTAGAATTCTACTTGTGGCTGAAATACCGAGACAGACCGAGGTAGACCCAGGGAGACCCAGGGAGATCCAGGGAGACTGGGGACTAGGGCAGACTGGGGACTGGAGCAGACTGAGGCAGACCGAGGCAGACCCAGACAGACCCAGACAGACCGAGGCAGACCGAGGCACATCGAGAGCACACTATTATGGACCGTCCACCATGGACTGAGTTAGTCGGTACTAACTGATCAGCTGTTGGCTCATAGATTAGTAGACTGGAAGACTGTCTGTGTATTTTCTATGGACTCGGAATATTCACCTATGACTGTACTTCAGTTACCTTGGACAAGTTCAGATTGGACTGTGCCTTGGATAAGTTCAGATTGGACACTTACTCATGGCCAAGTTCAGGTTGGACAAGTTCGGCTTTGGAAAGGTACCCGGACTCCCTGAAGTACCTAATATTTTCTTGCACCAAACCGCCAGTAAAAGTAGATATACGCTAATGCTGAAGATACGTATACCTTATTCATTTTAAATATGGCATCACTTAAGAGCGAGTGGAGCAAGATGTAAGGTAGAGAAGTAAGAGAACGAAAGAGTAAGTGAAACGGAAGGTCCGGACGAAGTTAAGAGGTACGAGGAAATTAGGGAGAGACTGAAGGACAGAGACAGAAAATATACATGGTGGGTATTTCAGCCCCGAGCACTTGACTCTCTTTTCCAACATATCCTAAGTATAGACCGGCAAAATGAAAGATCAATTTTGTCTTAGTCCCAGCTAAACAGTGCAGCCATGGAGAAAGAAAATATTCATTATTTGGGACTTTTTATTCTCTATTTTGTCTTTCTCGTTTGTTTGTCTTTTTGGTATTTATTTGGAATTTATTTGGAATTTATTTGGTATTTATTTGGTATTTATTTGGTGATTATTTGGTATTTATTTGGTATTTATTTGGTGATTATTTGGTATTTATTTGGTATTTATTTGGTAATTATTTGGTAATTATTTGGTAATTATTTGGTAATTATTTGGTAATTATTTGGTATTTCTTTGGTATTTTTGTACTTCATTCAGTACTTCTTCCAGTACTTCTTCCAATACTTGTAGCTCCATACTTAACGCGAAAGGAGGGAGACCACCGCCCCCACATGGATTATAAAACTCGTAGACTCAACCAAAAACTTTGATTTGATTGTAACCAAAACCATCAGTGTACGTGGTGGAACAAGTGGGAGCGCTCATGTGATGTGGGTATATGGCGACATTGTCATAGCTTTTCTTGGGCCAAACTCCGAGCCGTATTTTATTATTTGTCCACGACTGCCAAGAGTCGGAACAGAACAAAACGCAGGGGACAAAGAGAAAAAGGGAAGTGGCAACACCAAGGGATTACCACAGGTACGGTAAAGAACGTAACCAGTACGGCTACGGCAAATTCCCGGGCCAAGACTTACTGTACATGTACAGGGGCTAATGGCACCCGAGTGTCGTCAAGCAACGACCTGTACTCGTTTTCGTCTCCCTAACAACCAAAACCCTACCTGCTTAAGCCCGTGTAGCCTCTGAATGCACTTTCCTCCCTACAGGTTTTATCATCGATACACTTTTTATGGTTCCGTGCTCGTACATTCCGTCTGGGCTCGGACTGCCGTACTTCTCCTACTGTTTCGCCTTTTACTGCTTATGGTAATATTCGGTTCCCGGGTGGTAATACTTGGTTTGCTTCTAGTAGTAATACTTGGTTTGCTTCTAGTGGTAATATTTGGTTTGCTTCTAGTGGTAATACTCGGTTGCCGGGTGGTAACTCTATAATGAGTTCGGTGATTCTGACTATGTAGGGAGTTTCCATAGTTACTGAGGAGTATGCTTGCTGAATTCAAGCACACAGTATTATTGTAGTGCTGCTGGACTCTTGCACTCGTGAACTCCGTACTCCCCTCTTATGGCACTCGGTAACTTAAGACCAAACTCGGTCAGTCTGAGGACAGACTCACTGCCGCACTGAAGCTACGACTGGAATCGGATGAGAATGAGGACAAGATTGTTATGGACAGTTCCAGGGATATTGGGTCAATCTGTGATTCCTTGGGTCCCCATTGAATACACCGGATAAGTGTGTACATGTGACCTTTTGATGGTATCTATACTGTTTGCTTACGTATTGTTTGTAATGATAATGTGTATGGTGGTTATGGCTACGGCAATAAATACACGGATCTATGGGTAATACACTACCTGCAATAAGATGCTAATGGTACTAGTAGGTGGAATTCTGCCATACTCTCTGGAGTGGCACCACTGTAATGGTCATTTAAACAATCTACTTCCAACTGAATGGCCCAAAGGACTTGACTCAACTGAATGGCCCAAAGAAATTGACCTAATCAAATGATTTGAGTCTTCTGAATAACCCAGATAAGTAATATGTTTTGCTTTCATTCACTTAGCTCTATAAGGAGGTTTCTGTCCAGATACTCGAGAAACTTTATTGGCTGTTGAGCCAGTAATTATGTGATTGGAGTGATATTGGAGACGGTAGTTTTTGGACTCACTCTAAATGGGCATAAAGAGAGTAGATCTGCAACATGGAAACCAACACTCTGTTTATCCAACACCCTTTTATCCAACACCCTTTTATCCAACACCCTTTTATCCAACACCCTTTTATCCAACACCCTTTTATCCAACACCCTGTTCATGTTCACAGATGGAAATGTTAACCATATGGATACTAGCTTTTAGTCTGGGATCTGTGGGCTCCTCAATGGCAAGGATTTCAGTGGCTCCTTCAGGGAGCAGAAACATATGGTAGTATGGAAAAATGGCATTGCGATCCTCACTTAGCAGTACCCTCAACAATATTAACCTCTGGCATTTCTCTCTGCCAGTCTCTATTTCTCTCTGCAAGTCTCTATTTCTCTCTGCCAGGCTCTGCCCAACTGATCCCTATTCCCGCTATGTGTAGTTATGTGATTTGAAACTTCAACTCTTGTATTCCAACTTGGTATTCCCAAGCAGTAGCCTTTAACAGGCCACTTGCCCTCTATGCCTCCATGAAACACCCATTCTAAGGAACCCCCCGTTCTAAGGAAACCCCCGTTCTCTAAAACACACTGAGGATATGCCACTGTCCAAATATTATAGGTGTATTCTGGGTTGGTATATAGAATTGGCGTTCTGTAAGTAGAAGACAAACCATAGGTGTCAGTAGCCAGTACACCACTTCAAGGACTGAAAAAGATAGACTGGAGTACCATGACTGATTGCCGGGGGCAGATTCTGGGCTGGACTAGATACTAGAGCTTATACTGAATATAGACTGGTCGGATAGACGAGTCAACTGGAACCTCGAACCTAGACTAAAGACACCACTCAATCAAAGAAGACAAGGAGTCACACCATCAAAAAAACAACTAAACATCTAGAAGACAACTAAACATCTAGAAGACATCTAAACATCTAGAAGACAACTAAACATCTAGAACACATCTAAACATCTAGAAGACATCTAAACATAGGAATGGGCGATACTGGACTATGGGCGAAACTGTAGGCGAAACTGGACCAACTATAAAGTCTATACAGTAGCACACAGGGACAATTGGAAGTAGTACAAGCGTGGGAGTGTTGGAGGAACCGATGCTCGGTGATATGATGAAAGGCTACGTATAGTGGCATAAATAATGAGGCCAAATGTTATTGTCTCAGCCTTTGTGGTCAAACATCAATAGTGGTGCCGTCTATTGATCGCGAGGATTACGGGAATAATACCGATATCACCGATATTTTTTGCCCGCCAAGTGTATTGTTAACAATCCCGGTAATAATGGCTCTAAATGCCTACTCGGACGCCAACTACCTGGGAGTCACTTGAAGTACGGGTTTTGGTAATGGAAATTAGGACCAGGTTGACTATTTACTAGTTTGGTTTACAGGTTTGGTTTACTGGTTTGGCTTACTAGTTTGGTTTACTGGTTTGGTTTACTGGTTTAGTTTACTGGTTTGGCTTACTGGTTTGGCTTACTGGTTTGGTTTACTGGTCTGGCTTACTGGTTTGGTTTACTGGTCACTGTGAATGTTGTACTGGTACTGGCAGGACCGGTTGTAATGTAGACTCTTGTAGATTTGGTAAATGTCTGACAGCACTAGTACTAGTCCGTAGTATGTTTAGTATGTTTAGTATGTTCTGTAGTATGTTTTGTAGTATGTTCTGTAGTATGTTTAGTATGTTCTGTCGTATTTTTGTAGTATGTTTAGTATGTTCTGTCGTATTTTTGTAGTTTTTTGTAGTATGTTTATTATTTTGGATGCCAAAAGGCTCTGTGCCCGGACCTGCCGTGGCCTGTATCGGCTATTTTGCTAAACTGAACCGGCTGGCGTCCCTCCGACGCTGAGACCCGGCCGGCAGCCAGCACCAATTCGCAATTCCATATTGTGGCATTAAATAATAATATGTAAGAGGAACAAAGATACATGTCACAATATGGCTCGAGCATTATTCCAGCATGGACAATACAGCCGATTAGGGAAATGGCATTCCTGATTTGGGAGTCGTTGGGTTTTGCGAAGAAAGCCACTCCGCATATTTCGGTAATTTCTTCCGTCACATCTAGCTCTGGCTCGGCCTAAATGTACTGGAGGTTTAATGTACAGAGGAGATTCAGATTTTATTACCAAAAAAAAGACACTGTTATTCTGCAACCAAATCACATACCGAACAGAGAAATTACTTCCAATGCATCATACAGTTCCAGAATATGGAAGACAGAACAGTTGCGCATATACCGTGGATATGGAATGGAGACTACAGAACGCAGATATAAAGATTAGAAACGAAGTTTCATTAGAAGACAGCTGAGTAGTGTTATAGAAGTGAAGCTATACAAGAGTATGAACAAGATCATGGATACAGTGGACTACAGAACTACAGAACTACAGAACTACAGAACTACACAACTACACAACTACAGAACCAGTTCAGATAATACAATAATTAAATGAAGACAGAGGGAATTCTCTACTACAACACACATTGTTTCAAATATACCAGAGATATTAATGAAGAGGATATCTGGCTCCTTGGGCCGTGTTCATAAAAGCAATGAATTTTTCCTAGCAATATTGAATGAAAACAAAGCTAATATCGGCTCTTTGGCCCTGTCTGAAGCAACCCAGAGCATGCCCGTTATGGAACTGACTTTTGGGACTCATTCTATGATGCATGAGTCAAGACCCATATAATTGGTATATTAGACTTGGTCCTCGACGTTCGATCTTATGCACACGACGGCATGGCAAAAGATCAGAGATGGGTTTTCTGGAATACAAAATGGTTTTTCTGGAATACAGACTGGTTTTTCTGGAATACAGAACTAGTGGTAGTGGGAGGAAAAATAAGACAGTGAAATCACTCCAGAGCAGTTTTGAAAACCCCATGGGATTGCTGGGTTTCCTCTAGCCAAACTTCTTACCCTATGCATTCATCCGTGTCACCTGTGTATTACCCATGATAGATTTTCAAATTATAGTTTTGGTCCAACCTTCTTAGTGTGTGTTCAATGGATACTACGCTCTTAAGTGTTTTAATCATACTTGAATACGTCACACGGGTGTTTAATAATACAGTGTACAGTCCCAACTTCTCTTTCCACACCAGACCCTTGAATACGTTTTTGCATCTTCTTGCTTGGCAGGAGTAAAGGTTTCGTGTGGTTAGAGTAAAGGTTTCTTGTGTCTAGAGTAAAGGTTTCTTGTGTCTAGAGTAAAGGTTTCTTGTTTCTAGAGTAAAGGTTTCTTGTGGCTAGAGTATAGGTTTCTTGTTTCTAGAATAAAGGTTTCTTGTGTCTAGAGTAAAGGTTTCTTGTATCTAGAGTAAAGGTTTCTTGTTTCTACAGTATAGGTTGAGCTTTGTATGAATATGGCTCACTAAGTACTCCGGTCCGTTGGCCATGGTACTACATCTACACATCGTCCTGTTACTGATGACTACTCGCTTTGAAATAGATGAGTCCCATTCCATCATTCTAAAGCCCATAAACATTCATCACTGCCATTCCCCTCTTCCCATTCCCTTCATCCCATTCCCTTCATCCCATTCCCCTCTGCCCATTCCCGTCATCCCATTCCCCTCTTCCCATTCACACCACAGCTACAGACTACTCTCCACCGTTTCAGACTACTCTCTAGCCAGCTCCAATACCAGGTTTAATAAGCTCTAAACAAATATATATGTGACTAGAAAGTGGAAACGGAATAGCCCCGTTCTGGGAGTAATAGCTTATTTTCTAGGGATGGTCGGAACGAGAAAAACCAGATCCTGGAAACTCAGGAGGAAAAGAGGCAGAAGGGGGCCTTTTGCTTGTCGGAAAGAATTGTTCAATCTAGGTAGACGTTTGGGCTGGTTTGTATTCCGAAATGTCTGTTTTTCATGTTGCATTGAGGGCATTACTGAAGTTAGAAACCTCTCAACCCACTATACTACTCACTAGATACGCACTATGAACTCACTAGATACGCACTATGAACTCACCAGACTACTCACTATAGACTCTCTAGATCTGTACTATATACTCACTAGACTACTCACTATAAACTCACTAGACTACTCACTATAAACTCACTAGACTACTCACTATAAACTCACTAGACTACTCACTACAAAAATATTAGACTACTCACTATAAAATCCATGGATACTACTCGCTACGAAATGGATACTACTCACTACAAAACAACTGGTACTACTCACTACAAAATACTGGTACTACTCACTACAAAATACTGGTACTACTCACTACAAACCACTGGTACTACTCACTACAAACCACTATACATTTTCCTGGCAATTCATACGGCCATTTAACACTGCCATTGAGGTTACAGCTACTACTGCTTACTTTGAACTTTGGGTTTTGGACTGGGTCGAGTGATGACAGACTACGATACACTCTATGCTGTTACTATAACTAGCATCGTCACCACTACCACCAAGACTAATTTGGCCAATGCCACCACTACAACCATCACTACAACCACTACAACCACACACTACTCGTTATATACTGGCGAGACCACCAGCTCTCGAAACACCACTACTGAAGTTGTGGTGGACCTACGGTAGGTCTGTCAGGCTAGGAGTCCATAACGGGTCTGAACTCGACGTTTGAGTCTGTCTGTGAGTTATAGGTGTTTGAATATTAGGATTTAGTTTGATGGAGTGATATACAGTGACTTGGTGTGGGTACAAAGAGACGGATGGTTTCTTGGTCTGTCACTTTTCTTTCTTTGGATCTTAGTTTTTGGTCTTGGTCTTTCTTTGGTCTTTGTCTGACGGTCGTTGGCCTTAACACCAATTAAACTGTATCTATTGGTGACCCATGTTTCTATAATGTCTATTTTATTCCTTGTGACTTCCGTCGCTTGGCTGGTACCTTGGAGTCGTTCTTCCCATATACTGACTATACAGAGTATATGCCTCGGTAAGACGACAGTTGAAGCAGGACGTCAAGAATGGTATTATCAAGTAGGGCATTTCCCCAGCCCTTTAATGTCACTTGTTGGGGCATTAGACTCATACAAATTGTACTGAAATAGACTGACTCATGCAAATTGTACTGGAATAGACTGGATATTGGACTCATGCAAATTGTACTAATAGACTGGATATTGGACTCATGCAAATTGTACTGGAATAGACTCGTGGATATTGGACTGGTGAGTTAGGGTAAACTGAAATTTGGCATGGCACGGCAGATTAAAATCCACCTTTCATAGATATTCGCCTAGAAAAGCTGATGGAATCAACAAAGCAGACAGGACTTTTTGCCCTAGGTGTGGTGATGGCGTTTGGGAAATATTTCTGAAGGTTTATGTGGTGTAGATATCCGTTCCATTATATTGGCGTTCGCTTTTTTGACGGTAAAAAAGGTGGTCCAAGGGTGGTGCTTATGCACCCGTGGATGCGCTACAAATCTGTAAATATCCCCTAGCTAAAGGTGCATATTCTTTTTTATGGTGTAGTTGGAATAGAGTAGTAACTATATAAAAACTGGACCTTAAATGGAAACAGGACAGTTGGGAAATGGGACAACGGGAAACAGGGAAAGTGGATTCCGACTGGAGATCCTTCCTTCTCCCCCAAAACACATGTTTTTTCCACATATTCATTTTTCCTCCTGCCTAAATTCTTCCCTCCAGTCACTTCCTGCCCCATGTCATTAAGCTGGACATTATACTTGGCCGATTGGACTGTGGTGGAGGAGACAGGAGAAGCACCTTCCTACCACTCTCAATACTCATCCCCAAGCTCTATAAATGCAGCTCTTTACCTATGAGCCTGGGCTGTTTACAATTAATAGAATTAAAATAACTACCTTCATTTTCTCCGGCTCAAAATCTACCTTTTCCTGGCGTGAAACCTACGGACACACGCAGCATACCAGAACTGGGAGTATAATGGGAGACACATTGGGACGTGCAAATAGGTAACTAAGGCTCCTAGCTCCGAATCTGGCCCTAGCACTGTCTGTAAAACCACATTTGGGCCTACTGTCCATATTGGGTATATACAATGGGTGGGGCCTTGGCTGGGAGGTTTTGGTGAATATTGTGCCTGGTCACTAGATCATATACTGGGTGATTTTTGGGAGGTGCCAGGCCTGAAACTCCAGGTCCATTCTAAAACAAAAGCGTCTTCAAAAAGTCCTATTTGGATTCTCTCCTGACTTGTGATTTCTGTCATCCGTGGCGGGTTTTGGCTTCTGGTTTAATGCTTTATACGTGGTATCTCTCTAAGCCGTCGGTATCGTAGTTAACTATAACAGCACAAAATAGGCCAAGTACCTGATACATTATTCACGCTCTTTCTGACGTCCGGCGTTTTCCGACGTGTCTTGTTGCTGGCGTGGACCCGGAGTTGTTCCGTGAATATGCGTATATTATGGTTGTCTACTGTTTGTTGCGTGCATTGTACCGATATCTCCTCTGAGCCCGATATCTCCTTGGCCGATATATCCCAAATTAAGCCATGGAGAGGGCTTGACGAGGGCGAATGCTCACCTTTTATTCGTTACACTGTTTGGTTTGGGTCTGGGTTGGGAGCTGGTCTCCGCTATATGTACGGGCCGATATCTCCCCGAGCTATTGTTTCAAAAATTATTAGGTAGTACTATGAAAAAGCCACCTGTTTCATGCAGAATGCTTTTACTTACGTGAAACCCCGAACCTCCTCGAGGAAGTCGCCAAAATACACCTACTGGTCAAGTACAGGACGGACAGACAGTTACTGTACTGATATTTTGAAGATTAAACATTGTTTCTGGGCCTGAATTATGTACTTTCCAAAACATATTACTGCCGTCTGATTTGGGAAGCCCCTCTCCTTATACACTACACAAATAAAAAAATATACTAAAGAGGGTGCTAACGTTAAGTCTAATTTCAAAGGTGTTGGGGAGGTGTTTGTTGTGTGCAGGATGATTTGTAGTCAGCTCTTGGGCAATTTTATAGTCGGTGTAGCTAACGGTTACGTCCAAAAAGTTTCTGATTGGATTTCAAAATGTTTCTTTACCCTTTTCCACGTACTCCCTTGCCTATATCGAGTATATCCATCCAGTACTGTCGTCCCTAGTCTGCAGCAGTATGTAGATAATTAATATTACACCATTTTTCCGCCAATTACTTTCCAGAGAAGCCCAAACACTCCCTAGAAGCCCCTTTATATTTTTGGGTGCTATAACTCAAGCTTTGGACATTGAAATCAATCAAAAGTGTTTTTTTCGTGAGATTATCGCTTCTAAAGCCACTCCTACAACTGCAAGTTTTGGAGACTGGTCTCAAAAGGTCCAGAGCTGGCCGCCAAATTTAGTGTATTATGAGTCCAAACCAGTTATTTGGCCTCAGTCAATAAATAGGTTTCTTTAACTTGTCCAAGTTCTTTAACTAGTTCCCATATGTCCAACTCCTGAATTCAAGTCCTGGGCTCCTCAACTCATTACTAACTCCTGCATTAGTTTCGAAAGCGGTGCTTCCATAAATCCTTGAATATTCTATTGGAATGCCTGTCCAATATTTTCCCAAACCGGTCTAATTCTTCCAAAATAAATGTGGTGTATGCTTCAAACCACCAAAGTACTTATCCCCTGTTTTCCATACATTTTGGAAGTGTTAGTTACGACTTCAAAGTCTAGGCTGGTCATTTTTACACGTACAATTTTGCTAGCCAGGTACCACACCAAGCCTCGTTTGTATGTTCCACTTCATTTGTCAAATAAGTGTTTTCCCAATCTGTGGGATGTGTTTTTAAACAACTCACCATAGGCCCAATTCGCACTTCTCCCCAATTCCCATTTTGACCGTCATTTAAGGATTAGACTAGACCTTGATTGGATGTGGAAAGCACGCCGATTCTGTAATAACACCACGAAACTCACGCCATCTACTGCGTTCGGTAGCTGGGTACACTCTTGAGTATGGTAAGTAGGTCACGTGATGTGCTCTCTACCAACCACCCCAAGCCCCAAGCTCCAGGATAGCGTACTAAAACCTTATACAAGCCAGCTGAAGTACCCAAACTTCTCTGGTGAGTAGTCTATTTTCAATGGATTGCTCTGTGTTACTGCTGGAGCTATTTGTCATATTTAGTGTATTTTTAGGCACTAAAAACGCCCAAATGGACGAAAAAAGCCAGGAAAACCAGAAATGGAGCACATAAGTCACTTATACTACATCACACGCCCAAAATCAAAAACCTTAACCTCTTCTCCCAAACACCATCGAAACACCATCGTGTGTATGCCAAGGAGAACTGGTGGAACGACTGGGCACGTGACACATGAATAGTGCAGTAGTTGCAGGAACAAAAACGAAGGTGGTGAGAAGGACAGGTCACGTGCCTGCTGAACAATCACGTGCAACAAGAACAATAGCGCCACGTCTGGCCACAAGAAGTATGCAAGTGAAGAAGTGAAGTCTTGGTGGGCACCACGATTTTTTTTTTTATTTTTTTGAGCAAATTTTCCAACATACAAGTCTAGCCAGCACCGTTCGGACCGGACTGCACATAAGGCGGCTTCACCTTTAGCTCTTACATACTACGGAATGCCGTTTTAGAAGTCGAAGGACGGATTTATGGGTGGCCAGATCTGTAGGACCACTTTTTTTCCGTTTCTGGCCGATTTTGTCGGGGAATGTCAGGATAAGGAAAAAATATACGACTGTGTGCTTATCTGCAGGACACATACTTACATAATGAATGTGTATGCTTAACTCCATTCTTCAATAATATTTATCTATAATATATATTATAAGCGTCTGTTCGGCAGTATTTGCCTTAAAACTTTGGGTATGAGTATAACAATACTTTGGTTGTGAGCCGGTGAGGCTCTGGTTACGAGCACTGCAACCCCATTGTATACTTTATTCTCTGCTTTGTTTTACTTTACCCTCTGACAAAATCTTTATTCTTTGTTCACGTCTCTGGCGTTCAGTCTAGAGGTGCAAAGCTCCCGTACTCCGACATTTCGGATTTCATGCTGGTTCTAAGCACTTTCCAAAACTATAGTAGTAATTTTCCTGCTTCCAGTAAACTCCAAAACTCCTTCTAGCGTGTCTTGAAGCCTCTACTGGTTATGAGGAATGTAAGACCCTGGTACTCTGGTTATGAGCGCCATGACCTTTTGGTTATGAGCACTGTTCCACTTGGTTAAGAGTACCCTTCAACTCAACGCTGCCGTATAGAACCACTCACTCCCGACTCATTATCCTCCATACCTTACACTTCCACAGCTAGCAATCGGCTGGTGCTCGAGTACTTTGTGAGCCCGTGTTAATTAGTGTGATATGTCCGGTACCAACAAGGTAAAAGTATTAGATGGTGATTCCCTTCGACAGAGGTGAGTAAAAGGATTCGAAAGTTCCGGTATAAAGAAATCAACCAACAGAACAAAGGAAGTAAAGATCCTGTGTAGATCCGTCTGACAAGAGAATGTTCATTGGTAGTGCGTCGCCCATGATGAGTGTAACGGGGAGTAGCTAAAGTTAAATTGGTGTTAGTGTTTTTAGACTTCTATGGTAACACTTTAGCAATACCATTTAAAAGTAAACATAAAACAGCAACTGGTCAGCTCCTCGATATCCCTAAGGGTGGGAAATTAGAAAGTCTCCATCTAGTGCAGTAAGGTGTATCATACTGTTATAGTACAGTATGCCACCGTAGTACACTGAAGTATGTTGTACACTGATAATTGACTCCTTGTTAGGTGATTTGACAATATCAGCCCAACAGTCTATCAAGGAGACCGAAATCTCGTGACAGACATCCAATTTGAATTCAAACAGGCCAGCTTATTTCCGGGAATGCGTCACTCCTTGAATCCGCAAACAGAACTTAGTAAACAGTTTGTCACAAATCAGGAATCATCACGATTCCTCAACTATCGAACTCCCCAAATAATAAGATCATCAGTATCGACCTTTTCAGATCATCACGATGTTCAATATGATATCTCCAACCACCAAAATTCTTCTTCACATCATCAGTCTCGCATTATCAGAAGTATCAAAACCAAATCAAGATTCGATTGCTTTGATTTTGACGGTATTCTTTTTTTTGGTATGGTTTGAGCGACTCATCGAAAATTATACCTTAATTTGAAGAGAAGTGGGGATCCATTTCCTGTCTAGATCCTCCAAACGCTGATACCCATATTTTCCGAGGTGTAAACTTTATGTAGACATGAAGGGTAACTCAACCCCGGTCTTGAGAATCAAACCATTTTGAGTCAAAGAAGGTATTTTGCTATATGAGCCACCATTTGTCCTATGTGGGGCACATACAAGCATTTATAGTCATTGGTGAGTATACGTATGTGACTCTGTATGAAACAAACTTGGATCATAAATCGAAAGTTACCATGTGTATGCAGTTGTATTGATGTGGGGTAATCAGTGGGTCTTCAAAGTTTCTGTCTTTAACCAAAGTAAACTTTTTTGTGGACCCTGAGCTCGAACCATTGCCAAATCAAGCTGCCTCAGTCCTATCCCCATACAGAAGGCTCTAATTTTCCCTCTTTTTTCAGATTTGGTTCTGTACTAAGAGATCTATCGTCACTCTACCACTTGGAAGTTATGGCACTATTAAGAACGGCTCACCCACCAAACCTCACACAGCATCTTTTTCCTGACACGGCATCAGCCATACCTATCTCGATGTATGAGATCTATCAAAGTGTGACTATCAAAATGTGTCTATCAAAAAATGACTATCAAAAAGTGACCATCAAAAAGTGACTATCAAAATGTGTCTATCAAAAAGTGACTATCAAAAAGTGACCATCAAAATGTGACTATCAAAAAGTGACTATCAAAAAGTGACTATCAAAAAGAAACGGTAAGCCCAAAAATAAAGACTTTTGAGACATGGGAACCTCGCTCTTATATACACCAGGAGCATGCAATCCTGCGCACACATGAAACACATGTAGGCCAGATGCAGTATGGCCCCACCGATACCTTATCGCAGCCAGTGATTGGGCGGTCTAGCCAACGCATATTTCACATATTTCCTGATTCGAGTCAATAATGCATATTTCGTATGCAGTTATGGTAAGCCTTATATGCAGAAGTTCATTATGAACACGTGTCAATTACCCGCCAAGAAATCATACAATAATACACAATTCCAGTACAGTACTATAGTGAACTATCACACTGCACTAGTCCCTCACTTCCTAGTACCCCATTCACTCCGGTGGACTATGATGAACATGAAGACTGTATGGTACCAATATGGCGTATGTTTATATTTGAAGGAGTTTTATGCAGGTTTTTCATTCTAATCTATATGTTGTAAGAAAAAGCTCTGTGTTGGATGTTGTTTTATTTATAGGGCCCGGAAATGGGGTTGTCCCTTTTAGTACGAGCGAATTCGCAGCCTTTCAAAAGCGGGGTTGCGCGTGGCTGCAATTCTGGAGTTGGGGTATAAATAGGCCGTTCGCGCACCCCTCCTGCTCATACATATTTTTACATATTACTCTTGAATCCTTTTGAATTAGGCTCATTGAGCTGTAACAACTTTGACTCAGAACTTTTGGCATAAATGTTTGACGAACTGCTTGACATAAAACTTTTCGAACTCTTTGGTTCATGAATCTTGACTCATAATACTCATCTGAAATCATCAGTTGTTCGATCCAATTGGGTTTTAGATGACTGTCGGAAGGAGTCCGAAAATATAGATAATATTGAAGCCTACATCATTCGTCAGAAATATGGAATTTTGAATTTTCACAATGCCGTCCCAATGTCGTATGATCTTTTTTTTCTGCTTGTTGAACCGAAACGGCCAAGAACAATCACTTCTATTGTTAGCGTGCTGAGTTATGCACATACGCCGTCCCCTCGAAAATTGTTTAAGTTGCATATATTCTTCTGTTTGAGGAGTCAAGCATGCAAGTACTTAGTGCAGGATGGTACAATAATGAACTGATTATTATCTGAATCTCAATTCGATGGAAGACGTGACTTTTGATACAAAAAGTTATTGAATCCTAACTCCTATGGCTATCTACCTGGTCACCTCTTGTGCATAAACAAGACCTTCATTTTCGACTTTGATACAGAATATGGATTAACAGATATTAAAGAGAAAATGAAGTAGATATGGGAGAGGGTCTAATAGGGGAATCGAAACTAATTGAATAGGTGTGGGATTATCTTATGGTGGAGCTTTACCTACTGAGGTGTTTTTTGTCTGTTTTTTTAATCCTAACAATGGCCATTCCATAACGTCACTCCTTTATCACAACACGAGTACCAGGAGGAACCTTATGCCCAGCTACCAGGAGAAACCTTATGCCGAGCTACCAGGAGAAACCTTATGCCGAGCTACCAGGAGGAAGATTATGCCGAGCTACCAGGAGAAACCTTATGCCGAGCTACCAGGAGAAACCTTATGCCGAGCTACCAGGAGGAACGCGGAGAGTCTGCCCGCAAGCACTTAGCCAAGACGGCTGATTAGGTGACCCATTCCCCCCTCTCCTCTCAAACCAATTGGCGAAAGATGTAAGAAGGTACCTCGTAACCGGAATGCAATACCCACCATATCTTACACCTATATCTTTTCTTAGATATCTTATCCACACCTCTTACATATACAGCTTACCCTAGGTATCTTACTCAAACAGATACTACTGGTACTATTGGGAAGATGCACAAATCATCAAACAGATACCACTGGTACTATTGGGAAGATGCACAAATCATCAACCAGACTGGAACGCCTACCTTACTTCTATCTAAAGTTTTCGTACACTAGAGCTCATGCCAAGCTCTTGTATTCTTAACTTGGATCTTGTGTGACCTATATAGACTAGAAGATCTGTCGTGTGGTCTATATCAATACTCCTTAACTATTAGCAAAAGGCCTCTATATAATTCTGCTATGTTCGTTATGTATGTTCGCCAAACTTGTATTCGTTGACTTATATAACTTTGAGAAGAACGTGCTACCGATCTCCCCTAGAACAATGGTAAGATTAGTTCCAGAATCTTCGACCACCCATGCCCGAAGTCAAAATAAATTGAGATCCGACATCGTAGGCTTCATAATGTGTCTGTAGGTAAGGTCCTGCATATAGTGGATCTAACAACTTTGGGTTCCTTGAATTGCGTTCTCCTGGACCGCACTTGAGACTCCCCACTACCACAATAGATAAGCAAGTGTGTATACTTGGTCATTGTAGGTTCTAGATGTGCCACTAATCAGTCCAAAATTCCGTGATGTGGTCTCTAGGAACAAACCCGATCGATGCCATGAATTACGCATTACAGTGTTTTTCAAAACGATTCAAACCCGCACGATAAAAAGATTCAAACCACACTAGCAAAATGAAGTAACCAATAATTCAAAAAGTTACTGTTTGAAAATTAAATTAAGACTTCATATAAACCGCTGATTTCAAGTCCTTGTTCCTTAGCATTTTTTAGTCATAAGTCCAAAATTTTCTGACTTCTCAGTTTGTTTAATTTGCTAGTGTGGTTTGAACATTTTGCTGCGTTCATTTGAATATTTTTGAAAAACATTGTATACTATAATTAGTATACTGTACTTAGTATAATATGATTAGTTAACTGTACTTAGTATACTGTACTTAGTATACTGTACTTAGTATACTGTACTTAGTATACTGTAATTAGTATACTGTAATTAGTGTAATATGATTAGTATACTGTACTTAGTATACTGTACTTAGTATACTGTAATTAGTATACTGTACTTAGTATACTGTACTTAGTATACTGTACTTAGTATAATATGATTAGTATACTGTACTTAGTATACTGTACTTAGTATACTGTACTTCTGTACTTAGTATACTGTACTTAGTATACTGTAATTAGTTAACTGTACTTAGTATACTGTACTTAGTGTAATATAATTAGTATACAGTACTTTTTAAAACAATTCAAACCCGCGTAATAAAACAATCAAACCATCTAGCAATATTAAAGATGTTGAACTTGACGCATCAGTACACGTGAGTGTAGTGCATGCTCAAGTGATTGTTTACAGATGAAACAAAGGGAAAGTTCTCTTCTAGTTCTTAACTCTCGTCTAGTTCTCGTCTAGACTTTGGGCCATTGGCTTGCAGAGACAATGGGAGTAGTAGACGGAGAACTGGGACAGATGGATCTATAAGAAGGGACGAGAATCCTCATGGTAGGAGGACAGAAATTGAGAATAAGGATGTCGGAGTCTAGATTTGGAGACGGATCCTAATATACATGATTAAAGATGATGACTAAAGTTTCACACTAAAGCGAATAGTTGGAACTTAACCTGATAACCGTTCCAGAATACGGGAGTGTATATTATAACTCTCAACAAAAGAAACCAATAATTCAAAAGGTTACTGTTTTGAATATTGAATTAAGACTTCATATAAACCGCCTATTTTAAGTCCTTGTTCCCTAGCATTTTTTAATCATAAGCACAAAACTTTTTCATCAGTTTGTTTAATTTGCTAGTGTGGTTTGAACATTTTGCTGCGCTCATTTGAATAGTTATGAATTACGCATTACAGTGTTTTTCGAAACTGTTCAAACCAACACAGCAAAATGTTTCGTACCCTTTCGATCAATGTTTCGTACCCTTTCGACCAATCTTTCAAACCAAATGTTCACACCAACTTCCATTAGAATTCAAGATTCTGAAATGTTAAATCTGGATGATTGTCTAATAGGTAATAGATTTAGGAGTCTTGCAATATGGTCAGGGCTCAAACCGGCTCAAAACCCAAAGGAACCGAACAGAAGAGGCACTATACTTTTTGAAGGATTGGTTTGTTTAGTTTGCTAGTGAGGTTTGAATTGTTTATCGCGCTGGTTTGAATAGTTTTCAAAAACACTGTACAAGTGTGCAGTCTCAGTTGCGCGGTGGCTGCAATTTCATTTCTATATAAAGCCCCCTCCTCGCGTCCCTCTCGTTTTTTTTGCTCACATTTTTCACACTTTCTCTTTTCCTCATTTCCTCACTTTCTCATTTCCTCACTTTCTCATTTCCTCACTTTCTCATTTCCTCACTTCCTCAATTCCTCACTTTCTCACTTCCTCAATTCCTCAATTCCTCAATTCCTCACTCCCCCACTTTTCTTGACACCTTATAGATATTCATCTATAGCCCAAATTCCTAGCAATACATACCTAGAAAATGGTCTATGAATCATATAAGCCAACTTGTCTAATAACCTATAGTTTAACAGTCTCAGAATAACATGAATGACTTTTTTATATGCTTCGGGAAGCTGTCCAGATTACACTCTGATGACTTCTAGAAACTTCTCGTTTGCCTGAGAAGCAACGTGAGAAATGTTGTCATTGAAGTGGGTGAAGGAGATTGGCCTGTGGGGAGCCAAGGTATGTCACCAACTTAGACTCGATGTCAATGCCCATATAATCACCTCCAGATACTAACTCTATAGGTTTTGTTCATTGAGTTGTGTTATGTTCTTGCAGCTGCTGTGGTCTAATAGACAGTCAGAATGCAGTACTTAGGGGCCACAGTGTTTAAGATTTTAGACGTGGGTTGTCTGTTTTATATTGCTTAACTGGAGTGACTATTACTTATACTGGAGCGACTTTTCCTTAATACTGGAGTGACTATTCCTTAATACCGGAGTGACTATTCCTTAATACTGGAGTGACTATTCCTTAATACCGGAGTGACTTTTCCTTAATCCTGGAGTGACTATTCCTTAATACTGGAGTGACTTTTCCTTAATACCGGAGTGACTATTCCTTAATACTGGAGTGACTATTCCTTAATACCGGAGTGACTTTTCCTTAATACCGGAGTGACTATTCCTTAATACTGGAGTGACTTTTCCTTAATACCGGAGTGACTATTCCTTAATACTGGAGCGACTATTCCTTAATACCGGAGTGACTATTCCTTAATACTGGAGCGACTATTCCTTAATACTGGAGCGACTATTGGGTACCAGAAAATATATTCTTCATTCACCCTGTTTGATCTTATACAGTTTTTTCAAAACTTCATACTAGCGCAGCAAAGCGTTTCAAACCACACTAGCAAGTTGAAAAAACCAAGTTTGTACTTCTTCCAGTATCCGTTTTGACCCTTGATTGGTACTAGAAGACTGCCAAATGTCTCCCAATGTAGTACATTTGAGGCAAACCAGATGCAATGTGATTGAATTATAATGAAAGTTGTTAGATCCTTGTTACCTGAGGTACTATGTTTACTATGTTTATGTTTACTATGTTTATGTTTACTATGTTTACTATGTTTATGTTTACTATGTTTATGTTTACTATGTTTAGTTGATTTTCTGAGGGGGACCTGAGGTACTTATACAGTGGTAAGAAACTGGAGGGGAAGGCATGACTAATCGGATTTTCGGTGCAAAAAAACGAGCAACAAAAGAATCGATAAAGAAGAAAACATGCAGTCAGTCTCGTTGGCCAGTAGCTGACTGGATTTTGGTCGGCTCTAAAATACCGGTGGCTAGTGCGTGTGCCCATGGCGGGTTCAACAAAAGTTAGTGTGAACAAGATTTTCGTTTGAAAGACTTTGCAACGGGTATGAAATTTTGAATTATTGGTTTGTTTGTTTTGCTCGAGTAGATTCGCCGGGCCGGTTTGAATAGCTTGAAAACATTGTAAATGCTGTTGCTGACAGGACCAGGTGCTGTACCACCGCACCAGTGTCTTCACACACATAAAAAACGCGCCAGTGTCTTCACACACATAAAAAATTAGCGCAGCCCGGTTTCGATCCGGGGGCATCAGGGTTATGAGCCCTGCGCGCTTCCACTGCGCCACTGCGCTCGCTTGGTGTACGGATGTAAACGTCTTTGTTAACCTCCCTTTCAATTTTCAATTCCTGCATACACACTACACGTAATACCCAACCTCCGGAAACACCAGAACATGGATTGATTTTAGCTTATGTTGTACTCATATTGATCTAAATATTGAACTTCATGATCTAACTGACGTGATTGGACTTATATTGATCTACAGGGATATCTTAAGACCAGTCTTAGGTACGAGACTAGTGACCTGCACCTAGTGCTTCACTTGAACGCATACAACCATCCACGAAATTGACTCCGTACCAGAATCAAAAAGCAATTTCTCTATAAAACGCTTAATCTCCACTAGCCATTTTCCCTGCACTAATTTTTCTGGCACCTCTAGCTTCAAATTCGGAGATAAACATAAAGAATCGATGCGCCATACTTTCGTGGTTAGTAATCAGCTGAAAATCTAAATCATGGGGGCTTCTACCCTTTCTCCTATAGATTTCTGAGCTCGATGATAATTGGCAATGGGCCATATTTACAGTCTTTTCTAAGTGTGTAGGTAAAATTCCGCCTTTCTTGCGCTACATGAAATGGTATTAATGATGTGACCATAAAGCCATGGTAACTTGGGATGATTAAATTATGCATTCAATTAATGGAAGAAACTAGACATTTTTAGTATATTGAATTTTCATTCTCAAGAATGTTTGAGATATTCTGTGCTAGTGTGTTACTGTCCAGTGTTACTGTCCAGTGTTACTGTCCAGTGTTACTGTCCAGTGTTACTGTCCAGTGTTACTATGTACTGCTACACTAAATCCGTTCATTAATTTTTCTTGACACCTATAACTACAAAATACACAAGGACGGAGACTTTGTTGGAGTAGCTTAAACAGAGCACTGATTCTCGAGACTACCCTCCATGGAAACGAATAGGGGAGATCTCCAAATCCATGCATCCTGTGATATTGACTCACATAAATGCAAGTCTAGTCTCTGACTTGACTGACTTGATAATGACACTGACTTGATAAAATTATCTTGAAAAATCTTGAACATATTAATTTCCTCTCTGATCACGGCCGAAATCAACATTGCACGGCACCATTTTTTGTGCTCCTAACCACTCTCCTCTATCTTATATGTCCATGAGTCCAGACAAAAACAAGACGCCTGCGTCGTCGCCCAAAGTCTCCAAGACTGTCAAGTTGGACGTTCCGTCGACTCCGCCAACATCAAGGGGCAGAAAACGGTTGCTGAACTACCTCTCTACACCAGAGCAGCAGCAGGACTTGCTACCTTTCAGTCCTGGCATTAAACGGAGCAATTCCGGTCTGTTTCGGTCCCCAGAACTCAAGACAAACACGTCGGATATTGTTTCTTCTTATTCTGCATACAACCTCTTGAAAACTCCACGTGATGTCGACGAAGACCTGGACGAAAAGGCCACGCCCCGCCGTGCCAAGCTCATGAAACCCCACACTACTTTAGCGTGGGCAAACACTTTAGCGTGGGCAAACACTTTAGCGTGGGCAAACGTCTTTTCGACGAAGAAACTAGCCCTAGTAGAAACGATTTGGGCGAGATCAACTCGCAGCTCAAAAATAAGCTCAGCCTAGCCTTTGATGCACTTCAGCAAAAGGGCAAGTTTAAAAAAGGATATAAGCAAAACATTCGAGCTAAAACTAGTACTCAGACAGCTTGACACCAACAAAATCAGTACCTCCTTGGTAGAAGTGCTCAAAAAACCATTTATTCATTTATTCAGTTATTCCGGATCTGTTTAATTGTGGATCTGGGGGTGGAAACGTAGTACCACTATCGAGACAGGCTTCGAATAAGAAATTCCTGAGCGAGTTTCTAGGTGACTCAATGCACCTCACTGAGGCCTAACAAATGAATCTGAGCCACCTTTGAGGTGGCTTCATGCATTTATGAACCATTCACCACATCAGAATCAAGCCAATTTTGCAGTCAACCAACCCCACTTTGGAGGATGCTTCGAACTGGATTGAGACCTTTTAATCACTGATTTTTGTCTGTCAATCACTGATTTTTGTCTGTCAATCACTGATTTTTGTCTGCCAATCACTGATTTTTGAATCACAGCTTTGTACAGTGTTTTTGAAATCATTCAAACCAACACAGCAAAATGTTTCGTACTCCTTCGCACAATCTTTCAAACCAAATGTTCACACCAACTTTCATTAGAATTCAAGATTTTGAAATGTGAATCTGGTGGATTGCCTTATATGTAATAGATTTAGGAGTCTTGAAATATTCATCAAGGGTTAAGACGAGNTGGATTGCCTTATATGTAATAGATTTAGGAGTCTTGAAATATTCATCAAGGGTTAAGACGAGAGGAACTGAAGTGTGAGGGGTAGGAAACTCTCTAAATTATTGGTTTGTATAATTTTCCAGTGTGGTTGAATCTTTTTATCGTGCGGGTTTGAATAGTTTTGAAAAACACTGTATCTGCCAATAGCTTTTTGTCTGCCAATAGCTTTTTGTCTGCCAATAGCTTTTTGTCTGCCAATCACAGTTTGTATCTGCCAATCACAGTTTGTATCTGCCAATCACAGTTATCACGTTGATCGGTCGCTATGTCATTTAAACAACACATCTGACTCTTTCAATTATAGAGCCCGTTACCAATTACCTGCAGTTGTGCTTGATCATTTACGCTTCATGTTTCTCACATTACCGACTTCTCGCGTTTTTTCTCGTTAAAGGATTAGAGTACTTTTTCACCCCATGGCCTCAATTTGCGTTTATTGCTGATCATTTTCATTCATAGATTTTCATTCAGAAACTATTGTGGGTGTACGGGTTTGTGTTTCATCGAAGGCCTTTTCGGTTTCCAGTATTTCTCTATTCCTGCTACCTTGTGCGAAATATTGCACCCAATTTTTCTCATGCAGTGTTAAAGATATTCAAACCATCGCGCAAGAATGTTTCCTACTCTCCACAGTCTTTCAAATGGTAATGTTTCACACCAACTTTCATTAAAATTCAATATTCTGAAATGTCGAATCTGGAGGATTGCCTCATATGTAGTACATTTGGGAGACATTTGGGGACATTTGGGAGACATTTGGGAGACATTTGGGAGACATTTGGGAGACATTTGGGGACATTTGGGAGTCTTTTAATAAGGTCAAAACGGACGGAACTGAAATGGCATGGGTTTGAAAATTTTGAATTATTGGTTTGTTTAATTTTGGTTTTTGAAAACTATTCAAAGAAGCGGGGCAAAACAATTCAAACCACACTAGCAAAAAAAGTACCGATCATTCAAAAGTTTCGTAACCCTTCGCCCAGTCTTACAAACCATGGCCTAATGTTTTACACCAACTTTCATCAGAATTCAATGTTCTGAAATGTAAATCTTGAGAATTGCCTCATACGTACTGCATTTGGGGCCTTACAGTACCAGTGGAGGGCTAGGACGGACGGAAATGAACTGGAGAGGTATTTAACGAATTATTGGTTTGAATCTTTTGTCGCACTGGTTTGAATCATTCTGTCTTGGCTCGTAACTTTTTTGGGGCTGGTTTGAATACTTTTCAAAATCACTGTACTCACTCCGCACTCACTCTCAAAATTCTCACGTAGCATTTTGTAGTACAGTGTTTTTCAAAACTATTCAAAGCAGCGGGGCAAAACAATTTAAGCCACACTAGCAAAATGAAGAACAGTGTTTTTGAACATATTCAAACCAAACAGCAAAATATTTCGTAGTCTTTCCTAATGTTTCAAACCAAATGGCTTAATGCTTCACGCCAGCTTTAATAAAATTCAATGTAATGAAATTGATCTGATGATTGTCTTATATAAATTCAGGAGTCTTGCAATCTTAGTCAGGGCTCAAAACCGGCTCAAAACCGAAAGGAACCGAAAGGAACCGAACTGAAGAGGCACGATATTTTTGAATTATTGGCTTTTTTTAATTTGCTAGTGTCGTTTGAATTGTTTTATCGTGTACAGTATTTTTGAAACTATTCAAACCAGCGCAACAGAATGTTTCGAATTGGCCCGACAAAATGTTTCGAACCAAGAAGATAGAATGATTCAAACCAGTGCGACAGAACGATTCAAATCAATAATTCAAAACTTTTCCAGTTCATTTCCGTCCGTTTTAGCCCTTCAAAGTACTGGTAAGACTCCCAAATATAGTGCACAAGATTCCAGAAGATTGAATTCTAGTAGTGTTGGTGTAAAACTTTGGTTTGAAAGACTGTGCGAAGGCATGCCAACATTTTTAAATATTGGTTTGTTTAATTTTTAAAATAATGGTTTGTTTAATTTTTAAAATATTGGTTTGTTTGATTTTTAAAATATTGGTTTGAATCGTTTTGCTGTGCTCGTTTCAGTAGTTTCCAAAAAACTGTAATCAGAATGATTGACGCTCTAAGCAAGCCTTAACATACTCTCCCGAATCTGCAGAACTCTTGATAACTTTGGGGACTTGCTTGTTCTGTAGATTGTTGAATCGCAGGCGTCAAGTCTTTTTTTACCTAGAACTATTGTCCTTGGACTTACAAATGGCCCAAAATTCTTCGATTGCTTCCAAGCAAGGAGAGTAAAAGAAGACAAGCTCGAAGTTGCTCAGGCAACCAATAATTGGAGATCACGACTCTTGTGAATGGCAGCATTATCAAGAACTAAGTACTTCAATTCACCGAGTGTCTTAGAAGACTTTATTTGGTCTATGACTGATTTCACGAACGCGTAGAAGTGGTACCTCTTGGCACTACTTTGGACTTACTCACCTGCGTCCAACTTCCTCTTCTTGCCTGATACGGGCTTAATGGGCTGTCGAATTTTTGAACTGATACCACCTCGTGCAGATATCACTCCTATAAAAAATACATTTAATCCTCTTGTTACAGGTACATGTGTTCTTGCCTTCTCACCTACCGAGGACCAAGCGTATTCTCTCCTCATACTGAAGACGGCTTCATTAACAAAGATACAGTTTTTGGTGAAGTTGAGTTTCTGTTCATACTCTTTGGCCATTTGTACCGTTGCTATTTGGTATCGTTTGCTCCTTCTTATAGACCATTTGGAAATACGCTTGATGCTCAATTTGCACACCTTACTAACAAACCTATACAATGTTGCATCGCTGACCTTAATGTTCTTGAAGTACTATCTGACATAGATTGCAAGTATGACTTGTGCTATTTGGAGCTTCTTCTTTCCCCTGTACTTGCATACAACTTCCATTTTCTTTTCCAAGTATAAGCAGTTTGATGTTATATTCTTTCGCAGCCTCATAAACCCTTCTCCATGACATCTTGCCAAAATTTCTTAATGTATTCTGGATACATATTGTATTGGCCCCGCTTACCTGATGATTTACCCGGTGATATTACCACTTCTTTGTCGATCATAGGTTGGTCATCAGTATGGTGCAGCAGGGGCACTTCACAACCTTTCTCAATTTGTTTATTCTTGTTGTAATCCAGAAATGCAAAGCAATCGCCTAGACCAGAATGGCTCGAAGTGGGTTCGATAAGTTCAGCAACAATGACGTGCCGATTGCCTAGCCCATTGATGAACCCATCGGGTGTTACATGAGCCGGTATTCCATTTTACAAAACTAATACAGATATTACACAGTAGTTTAAGCAGACTTACAGAGTACAGTTATTACACAGTAGTTTAAGTACACGTAAAGAGTACAGTTATTACACAGTAGTTTAAGTACACGTAAAGAGTACAGTTATTACACAGTAGTTTAAGAGTAACTAGTACAAAATGATTGTGAGTACAGGTGTGATTTCTTATATACTTCTTCGCTTACTACAGTGCTTTTCAAAACTATTCAAAACTCCTCGATAATCGATTCAAACCACACTAGTAAAATGAAGCAAACCAATAATTTAAAAAGTCTCGTACCCTTCACTCCATTCCGTCCGTTTTGAGCCTTGACTACTATTGCAAGACTCAAAAGACTCAAAAGACTCAAAAGACTCAAAAGACTTAAAAACTCAAAAGACTCAAAAGACTCAAAAGACTTAAAAGACTCAAAAGACTCAAAAGACTCAAGACCCCAAAAGACCTCAAGTGTACTACATATATGGCAATCCTCCAGATTTAAGCTCTCAGAAAATTGAATTCTAATGAAAGTTGTGTGAAACATTATCATTTGGTTTGAAAGACTGTACAACGGCATACGAACATTGTTGAATGACTGATATACTTCATTTTGTTAGTGTGGTTTGAATCGTTTTGCTGCGCTCGGTTCAATAGTTTTCAAAACCAATGCACACTAGCAGTTGAACAAAGCGTCACTGCGCCGTATCTAGTAGTGTATCTTTAAACAGTGGATATCTGGTTTAGAGCATCCGCTTCTACTCTCCTAGGGGCGTGCCGGCTTACTACATTAGACTCGCCTGGCAGTGGTAGGTGGTTTGGTGGTGGCGGAAACAAGCACGAGACCGGAACTCAACTGTGGTCACGTGACCATGAATATCAGGGCGCCTCTACAGGCCACCACCAAGTCTTTTCAGCTGCAAAAACATGCGTTGCGACGTCCGGAATTCCAGGATTCCACCGAACCCACCCTCCGTCTAGCACGATGAAAAAACGGCTGTTTGCGTTGGGCCTTTTTCTGGTGAGGTTGCCGGGTGTACGGGTGTGTTGGGGTCTCGCCAGAGCCAATTCCGGGGTAGCCCTTGCTTAAAACTGCACACTCCCGAATGTAGTACATATGTGGTCACTCCAGAGGAATTCCAAATGTGGGCATTGTGCAGATTTAACCTTTCCGAATATGGAATTCCAGTGATGTGAAACAGTACGCCATTTGGTTTGAAAGACTGCGAAGGAGTACGACACATTTTGTGGTGCTGGTTTGAATCCTTCTGAAGAACACTGCACTACTCTGTATTACTAGTACCACTACACCACAACTACATACTATTCTGTATTACTAATACCACTGTATGCATCTATACACTCTACTACTCTGTATTACTAATACCACTGCACCACAACTACATACTACTCTGTATTACTAATACCACTGTATGCATCTATACACTCTACTACTCTGTATTACCATATGGTACTAATACTAGTAGATACCCATATTCCATATACTACTAAATACTATGCACTACTATGCACTACTCGGCATTACTACACTAAAGCTATATGTAGTTAACACTAGAGCTAGTCAATGCATGTGCCACGGGAGTCTGCCTGCTCAATAGCACTCAATATTACGATGTATTCCTACTTGGCATTACTAGTGTTACTATACACACTACATAGTCTATACAGTATCTATACTCTAAATGGGAAATAAAATGAGTCAAGAATTGTCAAAAGAGAAAAATATAAAATATCAACTACTAAACCACTTGCATTATCTGTGCACCTGACGGTGTGCTGGGTTCCAGATCTACACTACTGCGAGCGAATAACTGTGCTCCTGTCTCCACCTTCAGCACCTGACCATAAATTCAGGCACAGTGAACGGTTTTGGAAAAGCCGTTTTTGGATTCTCCAGAATTGTCCAGATGTCCAAGTGCCAAAAAGACAAACTGTCCAACAGTCTAGATGCCAACAGTCTAGATGCCAACAGTCTAGATGCCAAAAAGACAAAGTGTCCAACAGTCTAGATGCCAAATGTCCAAATTCCAAAATGTCCAAGTGCAAAGATGCCAAAATGTCCAAATTCCAACTGTCCAAATTCCAACTGTCCAAATTCCAAAATGCCAAATGTCCAAATGTCCAGATGCCAAATGTCCATAGAACAATTTCTGAGCAGCAGGACGAACGCTTATCAGGTGCGCGGAATCAATTCGAAAGGTGTCGAACACCGCGAAACGCTGCTACTGCTCTCTCTCCCACTAATTTTTATCCACCCTTGGAAGTGCAGTATCCACACCAGAACCAGAACAGACGCCGTTGTCAATCTGAAACAATTCTGAAACAATAAACTCCAACAAGGACAACAAAACAACAACAAAGCAACGAACGAAAGATTTTGAACCAAGCCTGAAACAAGAACGCTTGATCCAAGAACACTCTGAAACACCGTTGACGCCTTGCCACCGCTAGCACCTTGACTCCGTTGACACCCTTGCACGCCACCATTGAAACTCACACCGAATGACGCTTATTTCCGTAACTATCAAGTCGTCGGGCGACAAAAAACACTCGGTGCAGGTGGACACCGACTCCACCATCGAAGACTTGAAGGTGATCATCCTGGGCGAGGCCGATGTGCCCGTGGAAAACCAGCGCTTGATCTATAGTGGCAAAGTGCTAAAAGATGCCGAGTCCGTGGCGTCTTATAAGATCCAGGATGGCCACAGTATCCACTTGGTCAAGAGCAGCGGGGCCAAAACGGGCGCCAAACCTGCCACCAGTGCGACTGGCGCTAGCCAAACGGCTCAATCACTGACCCCGGCCTCATCCGCTTCACCTGCCGTGCCTTCCAATATTGCTGCTGGCCAGGGCTCCTTCAACCCGTTGGCGGACTTGACGGGCGCGCGGTATGCAGGTTACGCCCAGTTGCCCAACGCCTCCATGTTTGGGCCTGACGGAGGTATGGGTGCATTTCCCGACCCGGAGCAGCTCGAGTCCGCCATGTCCAGCCCAATGTTCCGCGAGCAGATGAACGCCATGTTGCTGGATCCTCAGATGTTGGATATGTTGATCAACCAGAGCCCTCAGTTGCGCAACATGAGCCCGGAGGCCCGCCAGATGTTGCAGCCCATGTTCCGTGAGATGTTGTCCAACCCGGAGAGCTTGCGCTCCATGATGAACCTTTCACGTAACTTCCTGGACAGAGGCGCTGATGCTGGCAGTGCTTTTCCTGCTCCAGGCTCCAACCCTACTGTGGACTCCAACGCTCCTGCTACTACTGGAGCGACTGGGACTGGAGCTGCTCCCAACTTTGCCGATATGTTCCGGGGAATGCCTTCGTTGGACGCGTTCTCTGGTGCTGGTGCTCCTGCTGACAATAGACCACCGGAAGAGAAGTACGAGAACCAGTTGAGACAACTCAACGAGATGGGTTTTTCGGACTTCGACCTGAACGTGGCAGCCTTGAGAAGAAGTGGCGGCAATGTGCAAGGGGCCATTGACCACTTGTTGTCGTCGGCCTTTTGAGCCTCTCTGAGCGTGCCGCAGACAGACATGTAGAAACAAAACGAGACAAGGGGAGCTGTAAGAATATGAGATAATTAAGAGAATCCAGAAGAAAGACCTCAGAGTAGCCGGAATTAATTGATAAATAGTGGAAACGATGAACATTGGTTTCGCCTAGTACTAGTAAGGCGGGCGTGCGCGCCCCAGATTTATATCTCACTCTTCTACTAACTGTCTACACAACAATGCTGGTCCAGGAACCCAGCGCTAAGTCTCTTCACACACAACCAAACACCCTGAAACCGGTTCCACTGGAATCGTCTCGAAATTCTGACCCTGACCTGAGATTTCCACACAAAGCGTCCCTGTCAAAAGCGTCCCCTGAGCACAACTCCGATCATCTCCCCATGTCCCCAAACAACCAGCCCCTACACATCCCCCCGCCCGATCGGAGGCTCGGAATATACGAAAGTAAAATCAACCCGCCCGTTGATCACCTTGGCCACATGGATTCTGTGGATTTCCAGCTCCGAAAGCTCGTGGGATTAACCATCAAAAGTGGCCGCAACAACCCCAAGTTCTCTGCCGAATTTCTAGACGAAATCACTGACTTGGCCCGCCAATACATGCATTCCTTAATTGACTCCCTCCACAAGTATACTGAAGTGCAACGGCACCATGTGCCCGGCATTGCAGACCTTGAAATGTGCTTTTCGGCCCAGAATATCTCTCCTACAGAGCTCTACCACGAATACCAGCGGACAAAACGCCTTGACGCCAAAACGAAGGCTTCGGCAAACGCTATAACGGCACAACTCAACCAGATCCTACGAGAATACAATGCCGAACACTACAATTTGGACAAAGAGGATCCGTCATTGGTCTTCCATGCGAATGAACAGTATGAAATCGCTGCTTTGGTGCCACGACAGAACCGGCCGCGGGATTATATTCCTGAGTACTTTCCAGACTTGCCTCCAGACTTCACATACACTCTGACGGGCGACTATATGCAAACGGTGCTGGAGTTGAAAGAGATCAAGGTGAAGTTGGCGGACGAGTCGCGCCTCAACGAGGTTTCGCTTTATAAACTTATAGATGATGATGAGGCGCGGTGGAATAGTGCTTTTGAGCATTCCCTCGAGGTACTGGAGCTGTCCGATTCTGAAAATGACGAAATCATGAGTGTTTCGGGCGAGAAGGACTTGAGCGATGGGGAAACGCCTGCTCTTGAAGTTGAAACGAAGAAAATCGATAGAGAAAAGGATGTGCCAGTTATCGCAGACCTTTCAAGGTCAATTTCTCCAAACTCTCAGAATCCACCAACTACTGGTGCAACTTCTGGAGGTCCAAACACATCTTCTGGAGTTCCCCCCGAGTCCAAGAATAGGTTTGATTTTGTGGCGTATGCCAAAAAAAGAAAACTCGCCAAAGATCGGTATGCAGTGGAGATCCAGCGTCGACGCAATATGCGGGCCAAAAACATCTTCATGAAGGCCGAGACGTTCTACCTGTCATTTGCCAACAAAGTGGCCAGCCACGAAGATAAAAAGTTCTTTGAACATGAACTCGAAAACCGCTTCAAAAAAGTCATCAGGGCTACCCGTAAGGCGGAAGAGTCGAAAATGGAATCGCTAAGGTCGTTACTCGAGAAAAAACGCTTGGCAGAAAAGGAAATGGAACAGAGCAACGGTGTGTACGAGTTTGGGTTCAACTTTGATGCCAAGGCCAGTCTCCTGGACGATGACAGCGACGACGACATGCACGAGGAAGGTGCCGGAAATAAACCCATTGTGTTCGACGAAGACAAGGTAGCGGAGAACGAGATGAAGTTTAACTTTGGCGACGAAACACCAGGCCTCGCTGATTCCGCGTCGGATGCAGAACTAGCGGACCTAGAGGCCGAATTAGAGGCGGAAGGTGCTGAATTGGGTGGCGCCTTGGGCCCTGGACTGCATGAAGGCCCGGAGGAGGCTACGGCTCCGCTCAACGGTGACTTTAACGATGACTTTGGCGGTGGATTGAGCGGACATTCTGGAGGCGGTTCTGGCTTTTCGTTTGCCGATGAGGATATGCAAGATAATGGACTTAATGTCGGAGAGCTTGACCAGCCAATGGACATTGAGAATGGAATGTGGGGCCTGGATATGGACTCGGAAGAACTTGAAGATCTCGAATGATTTTGAGAACAATGGGTTTTTTGAGGTTTTCATTGGTCGAAATCTCGTTGTTTTGGGTCTTCTCCAGCATACTTTATTCCTCTACACTGGTGGAACTCCAGAACCCTCGGCTATCAGGCCTCCAAACCGGAAAATTTTGGCAATCCATCGACTACAGCACCAGCAAACCCGAAACCCTCGATTGGAATCCCATGCAAGGATCTGACGATGTGCCATTGGGTGGAAAACCGGCTATTCTAGCGTATCGGTTGGTATGTGCCTGCATACAATGCTGCATATCGAAACCGGAATATACTCAGCCAAATTGAACCTGGCATGCCGCCGAACCCGTACACCATATCGCGATACAAAACACATGTTTCGCGTCCTCCACCACCATCACCGACTCTCCATAGCTATTGAGGAATAAAAGGACTTTTTCATTTCTGTTCCTGTATATCCCCCGCAAATTTGCACGTTAGTCTGAGCAAGCTGGATCTACCCCGGCCTCAAAAGCTCTATTTTTGACAGTCTTAACCCCCGCAAACCATCCATCCGGGTCCAATACCTAAACGTCGCCCAATCGCCCCCAAATAACCCCTTTTCAACGCCGCAAACTAGCACTATCTTTTTCTAAGCCCCAATTTTACCCCCATCCCATGACCAGCTTGCGATTGCAGCCGTCGGTGCCGTTCCCAGTGACCGTAAGTGCGGTATTCTACAGCTCAGGCCAAACCATCCAGAAACACACCACTCTTCTCAAATACAAGTACTGGGATTACCAGGACGACCCCAACCTGAAGGAGGACCCGCCCCAGAAAATTCGGGTCGAAAGAATTGGCACTTTCGAGTCTCCCATCGAAGGAGAAGTTGTACTGGTCAATGTGCGTCCCCAGCAGGAGATTGCTCACAGTGGAGTGGTGTTGTATACCATTGCAGAGGCGTGTACGCATACAGTACAGTATGGAGGCCTCTGTGCCCTCTGTGGGAAGGCAGTGGAGGACGAAAAAGACTATTCTGGCTATAGTTACGATGACCGAGCAACAGTGGCCATGTCCCATGATAACACGGGGCTCAAAATCTCCATGGATGAAGCCGCCAAGATCGAAAAGTCCAGCACGCTTAAGTTGGCCGAGGACCGCAAGTTGATCTTGGTGGTGGACTTGGACCAGACTGTGATCCATGCCACAGTAGACCCTACAGTTGGCGAATGGCAACGTGACCCAGAAAACCCCAACTACCCTTATGTGAAGGACGTCCGGTCGTTTTCCTTGGAGGAAGAACCGGTGTTGCCTGCAGGCTGGACGGGTCCTAGGCCTCCTCCCTCCAAGTGCTGGTACTACGTGAAGTTAAGGCCTGGTCTTCAGGAGTTTCTCCTGCGTGTGTCACAGCTCTACGAGCTCCATATATACACCATGGCCACACGGAGCTATGCCCTTGCCATAGCCAACATTATTGACCCAGACCGAGGGTTCTTTGGCGACCGCATCTTGAGTCGAGATGAAAGTGGGCTGTTGACGCATAAGAACCTCAAGCGACTTTTCCCCGTGGACCAGTCCATGGTGGCCATCATAGATGACCGTGGTGATGTGTGGCAGTGGGAGTCCAACTTGATTAAGGTGGTGCCGTACGACTTTTTCGTGGGCATTGGCGATATCAACCTGAGTTTCTTGCCGAAAAAGAACGGCCAGCTTTTGGGGCCTTCCAAGAAGAGAAAGGCCATTGCAAGACTAGAGGCCATGGAGGACACAGAGACAGACACAGACACAGACACCAAGTCTAATGACGAGACAAAGACAGAGACAAAGTCTAATGACGAGACTAAACCTAAAGAGTCCAATCATGAACTGGATAATAATGGATTCAAGGTGGAGAACACAGAAGAGAATGGTCAAAGTAATGACAAGGATATTGTTGATGATAAGAAAGTCGACGAAGATAAGGATGTTGATGATGAAGCAGAGTCCACAGAAAATATAGACAAAGGCAATTCTCCAGTCAATCGCATCTTACATATGGGTGGAGGCGAAAACAACCAGGATCTTCTCCATGAGCAGCTGATGACACGCAGTCAGCTTGTGGAAAGACAACAGCACGAGCGGCCGTTGGCGAAGTTGCAGCATAATTTGGATAAAATCATCCACGACCATGAAACACCCACGCCGGAAAGTCCTAAGGAGGAAGAAGAAGAAGAAGAAAACCTTTTGAAGGATGATGACACGGAGCTCATAACGCTCCAGACGGCATTGGAGACAATCCACCA
Source organism: Metschnikowia cubensis (assembly GCA_002374405.1). Lineage (NCBI taxonomy): Eukaryota > Fungi > Ascomycota > Pichiomycetes > Serinales > Metschnikowiaceae > Metschnikowia > Metschnikowia cubensis. The sequence goes on from NKZA01000015.1 coordinate 207,337, forward strand.
TAAGTTCTACCAGCTTTTGGATGGTCTGAAAGGCGAAGGTGACCGGCCAGATTTGACCACCATTATTCCTGATCTCAAACAACAATGTCTCCAAGGAATCGTGGTGCTTTTCTCCGGAATCCTTCCCTTGGGCATGAACATCGACAATGCAGATATTGTTATTTGGAGCAGGCAATTTGGAGTGCGTGTGGTTAATGAAGTGTACCCCGAAGTGACGCATGTTGTGTGCCGAGACCCCAGCCAATCGTTTGCCAAGGAAGGTCTTACGCTTAAAGTTAGAGTGGCCAAGCGCACGATTCCAGGGGTGAAAATTGTCAGCCCGGACTGGCTCTTTTCGTGTCTCAGCCAATGGAAGAAGGTCAGCGAAGACGCTTTCTTGATTGATGTCTCGGACAAGGACTGGTACGTTTCGTCCAACGACGTGGCGAAGTACCAGAAGGCATTAGAGATGCAAAAGCAGAAGGCAGGAACCAGTGAAAGAAAGGATTCCTTAGCGTCGATCGAGGAGTATGATTTCAACGATGCAAATGCAGAGGTGGACGACTTTTTGGCGGGGCTCAGTGAGGATGAGGATGATGATGATATGGATGCAATGGAGGAAGACGAAGATGAGGATGAAGTTAAGGACAACACTGCGAATTCAGGATCTTCTTTCCTTAAAGGCTTATACAACGACAGTAAGCGCAAGAGGGAAGCTATGGATGAAGAGGCTCTGGATTCCGAGGACGGCAGTAATAAGAAGTCCCGGGGAGGAGATTCAACTACGGAGAATGGCGATGATCTTGATGAGCTCGAGCAGGAGCTTCTAGACGAATTGGACCATTTGACAGATTAGAGATGAATTGAGCAAATCATTCAACCTGGATTGATTCAGACCAGAAACTCGATTGAGTTTTTTGACAAAAAAGGTGTATAAGTGGAGCCATTTTATGGGTATACTTGGCAGTGGTCTTGGGTCTTGGGTCTTGGGTCTTGGATCTTGGCCATTGAGGTTATGGGACAGTGCAGCGCCAGTGAGCAAATTGAGTGCTGTTTTCGGACAGCCAAGCATGGAACCAAGGTATTGGACAATTGAGGTTGAGCATACAAAAGAGAAGTATAAATACTACGGCGACGCAGTGATGATTCTTATGGCCCAAATGGGATCAACCAGCATTGGCTTAGTGGACGCATGACCAAGACAACTGGCCACACAAAGGGCTAGAAAAGGCCCAGAAAAGGTCTAGTACAAGGCTTCAGAGGTGCGCTCATAGCAAAGCAGTGTGCAGTCGGCCACCGCCTCGCTTGAGAAGCATGCGCAGCTAAATATAGTTGCAGGCGCAGTCTATTGCGTGACAAGCTTCAGCCGTTCCATTGATAAATACCCCATTCCCCTCCTTTACATATTCCAGCATCCCACATCCACATCGACATTCAGATATCAAACCCTCAAAGCAAAGCATTAGAGAATCTAGACAAAAAAAGTACCCATTCTAGATCGTTGTTCCTGCACATCACATCACATCCATCCATACTAGTGCCTCTTCCTGAGTTCTATTGGTTCCGGTATCCAACAGTGCGATCCACACCTAAATAAGCTTTGGATCCAGACTGCAACAATAGTGAACATACAATCGCTACATTATATCGGTCTACATTGTCCTTGGCGATTTGACTATTGCAATTGTTATTGACCGATTCCCGAATTGCCATTACTGATATTGATATTTGATATTGTGGAGAAAAACCTTATTGATATCATAATCAGTGGTAATCCAACGTCCATCAACTGTTTACTGTGACTTGATCTACTCTGGTGTATACACCTCTACTCACTGGGCCCACAACAGATCTACGTTTTGAAGTGTTAAATTGATTGGATCTTGATTTAGTGGATCTTGATTTAGTGTCTTGATTTGATTTAGTGGATCTCGATTGTTGCGACATTGGTATTCAGATTTTCCAGATTCACTGATCCCAAGTGCCTCTTCTATTGAGTCACATTTTTGTCTTGTCTCGCGTCTCTTTTTCACCTCATTTGGTCCACTGTCTAGTGCGGGACTCGCTTGCTCAGACCATCGCAACCTTGTGTCTTGTTCGCACTTGCTGGCTTGCATACACTCCATAAACAAACGTCTTGCTGAAACCACCAGAAAATTCTCCAGTCAAAACAAAATCTCCCGTCCACGCTAGAACGGGTTGTCAAAACTGTCACTGCAACCAAAGAAAACCAACCTCCAAACAAAAACAAAAACACCAACCTAAAAAAGCTACCCAATAACCACCAAAACAATGTTTTTTAGAGTGGCGGTGCTTTTCTTTACTATAGCCACCATCGTGCTTTCCGTGTGGTCACTTGTGGGGTCCTACAAGAATGACGCGTATCTCACCAACAACTACTTATTGGGGTTCCAGCTCTCGAACTTGAATCTCCTGGCCATTTTGACGGACGCGCAGAAAAAACGCGACCACATCCCGGACGCTCCTGCTTCCTCGGGTCCGGTAAAGAAGCCGGCTTTGGCTCGTCCCGCTGCTTCTAGAACAGTTGCACTTGAGGCCCGCGACGTGGACGTGGCCAGCGTTGCTGCTCTTGCGGGAGGTGCCACTTCGTTGTTGGGGGACTTGGCCAGTGGGGCAGATGTGGCATCCATTGCTTCGAAGGTCACCAATGGCGCCTCGGGTATCGATATCCCTACATCGGCCATAGCCAATGCTCTCTCCACGGCTGATGTCAATAGCGTTGTTTCTCAGGTGGAACAGTTTGCATCCACGGCATCGATTCCGGCGTCGTTGGCGTCCATGGCCGCCGACTTCAATGGCGACATGTCCAGTCTTCTCAAGGATATCGCCAGCCAGGCCAACATATCCGATCTAGGCCTTTCAGACTTCTACAACGTGGGCTTCTGGGGCTACTGTAAGGGCGGCATCGAGGGCGAGAGCCTGCGGGAGATCCAGGAGTTGGGCCGTTTTGGCAAGTCGTTTCTGAATAACCATGTCAACTACACCTACTGCTCCAAGCCCAAGATTGGCTATAAGTTGGATCCGTTGACGCTCTTCAAGCATGAAATCGTGGAGAAGTTATCCGACTATGCCAATGGGCTTTCGGGTCTTACTGGCGGCTTGAGCGATTCGTTTGCGGCCAACTTGGTCAGTTTAGCCTCCAACATCTCCTACGATACCTTGGGGTTGCCCGGCGACTTGAAGGATAAACTCACGCTTCTCCATAACTTGACGGTGGCCGGGTTCTCGTTGATCTTGGCCGGCGCGTGTCTTGCGTTTATCTCGCTTATCTTCCAAATGGTGGGGTTATGCTGTACACCCAATATCTCGTGTCTCTCTATCTGCAACTTCTTGCTCATGGCGTTTGTGTTTATCGTGGTATTGGTGGGCTCTGCTTTGAGCACGGCCGGCTACATTCTTGTGCGGCGCATTGTCAACGATAACGTGAAGGAATATGGAGTCAAGGCGTACTTGTCGATCCAGTTCTATGCGTTCTCGTGGTCGGCTGCCGTGGCTGCGCTACTATTCTTGGTGCTCAGCATCATCGGCTACTGTTGCGGCTGTTTTCACCCCAGACAACGCTACCGTCCGGCCAATGAGATCCGCTACGACCATAAGCCGTAATCCGAACACTCAATAGATGTATATTAGACACCAAGAAGACTATGAATAGTGAAGTAGAGGCGGTGTAGACTGCATGAGAGAAGTATAAGTTTAGTCTATGATGAATCTAGTAGCACAAGAGTCGAGTGTAGCAGTAGTATTGTACTTTAAGATTGTAGACCACAGTAACTACCATTCTGGGACAGGATTATAAGTGGGTGTTATAAGTTTCTGTAGGGTACACTGGTAGAGAGTCTATAGTAAGTTTCAAGGCTTGTGAGTGGTCCAACATACCACTATTTGGAGTAGGCCAGTGCAGTCGTAAGATCTAGTACATCGCCAAAAGAGCACTAGATATCGCTACACTCTTGAGATTTAAAGGATCTACGGTCGGATGAGATATCGTTTGGTCGGTAGTAATAGTACTTGTAGTGTTAGAACCTTGTTAGCTCTGATTTCTTTTGAGAAATTCCCATCCAGCACCGTGACTACCTAGGTCTCAATCAAAGTGAGAACATACACTAGTTGGTAGTTGGTAGTTGGTAGTTGGTAGTTGGTAGTTGGTAGTTGGTAGTTGGTAGTTGGTAGTGAGTAGTTGGTAGTCGGTAGTGAGTAGTTGGTAGTCGGTAGTGAGTAGTTGGTAGTCGGTAGTCAGTAGTCAGTAGTCAGTAGTCAGTAGTCAGTAGTCAGTAGTATTGTTAGACCCAAGTAGTGGCAGTAATAGTACTCTCTAATAGTTGTAGAATTAGTAGTGCTTTATAGTAATAGTAGCAATGAAAAGTAACAGTCAGTAAAAGTATGCAATAGTAGTGTCAGTGGATCATGAGTAGTCAGAGGTGGTATCCAAATAGTACTAGTGATAGTAACCAGTCTACATTATTCTAGTCCAGTAATCCATACTATTCTGATATGGACATGGAGAGCTAGTTGTTACAGTGACTCCTATATTGACAGTCTAGTGTTGACTACTTCCATATTCCATTACTCTACTGTGTTACATTGTATAAGGACTCAGACTACTACACTACTACACTACTACACTACTACACTACTACACTACTACACTACTACACTACTACACTACTACACTACTACACT